>ML796910.1:373248-390257 GCA_009831015.1 Picea engelmannii | reverse complement strand
TGTGCTTGCTTCTGAGAGAAAAACATCTTCGCCAACTTTGTTTTTCTTTCCAAAAGTTTTATTATGTTGAGACAATAGTTCACTTAATTCATCAAATGTAAGTTTGTCTAACTTACCAGTGACTTGTAAAGTCTCTAAAAAATTTGTATAAGAAGAAGGCAATCCGACTATTAAGATTGTAGTCATAAAACTATCATCCACTGCCTGAAAACCCGCATTTAATATTTCCTGCTTAATGTTTTTAAGTCTGGAAATATATTCATGGACATAACCGCCTTCAATCAATTTTTGTTGAAGCAACTTTAATTGAAGATCAACTTTCTTGGATTTAGGCTGAGTATCAAATAAATCTTTATACACTTTCAAGGCAGACCACGCATCAGCCATATTTTCAATATGCACATACATTTCATCATTAACTGAAGCTTTAATAAGTGCTAATGCTTTGGCATTTTTAACTTCCCATTTTGCTAATGTCGCTGCATCTGTCAGCTTAGTGGGCTTAGTATCTTCATTACATATATCACGCCAAAGTTCATTGTAAATGAGAGTACTTTCAATGAGTCGTTTCCATGTTTTATAAGATTTTGTGCCTTCAAGTTTATCTGAGTCGGAGAATAAATTAATTAACTTCGACATTTGGACTGTAGTGAATGTACGCACCAGAAATAATCACGCCAAGGAAGATGAACAACACACCAAACGCATCACATCAAAAACGAGCTATCGGGGCTTGGCCTTGACCCTCGTATAGTCGTTGAAAAAAGGAAAAAATGACTGAGCTTTGTACTTGGCTCTAGTCAAATCCAAAAATCTTTCAAAATTTTACAATCTGGCAATCTGGCAATTCACTTTTACAAAAAAAAATTTCTTCGAAACTCTTGCAAAAAGAAAATCACCCCCCCTCAAAGTCAAATTACTTTGAGTTACAATGTATTTCCCAAAAATATTCAAACTGCATATAATGTGATTTGGCTGCTCTTTTATTGATTGCTCCTTTTAGGACTTCAATAATGTGAATTTGGCTGCTCTTTTATTGATTGCTCCTTTTAGGACTTCAATAATGTGAATTTGGCTGCTCTTTTATTGATCGCTCCTTCGCTGTATACACAAACTCTTTAATACACAGTTCCCAATTGAATAGAGATGAATCGTTGTTGTCAATCCTGGTGTAGGCGATCTGTGTTTATCTGATCCAGAAGGTCAGACCATTCAAACAAAAAAATTCACTCAATGCACACATCTCCACACTCAATACTCCACGCTGGAAGTCGCCCTTTTCAATTCGCTCGTTTCAAAGCACCAGTTTACATGAATAGCTCGTGTGAATGAATCGACACGGATCTGCACCAATGAACACGGATTTGGTTCTTGCACAGTGAATGAACACGGATTTTTGAATGCGTTTTCAATATCCCATTGATTTTTAAATGCGTTTACCAGATCCCACCGAGAAACACCAGTAGCATTTTTAAATATTGATGGACGGACTAATCGATGGGCGGATTTTATGTTGGCGTAACTGAACTTTCAGAGAACGTTTTGCTGGATGGCCTGATCGCTAGGCGGATTTGATGTTGGGCGTAACTGAATTATCACCCCACGCGTTTTAAACACGCTTCCTCTAAAATCAACATGGATCTGCACTTATTCAACACGGATCTTGCACTAATCTACACTATTCAACACGGATCTGCACTATTCAACACTATTCAATCGCCGAGTTACAGAATACATACAACAACGCATAGGGTTTAACCACGAGGGTGTATGGAAGTCTGATAATGCGCGTTTTTAAACATTAAACAAATGTATAGTTAGCAGATCGAAATCCCAACCGTCCAGGACTGAATTACAGCAGGTTAACACATGCGTTTTTGAGATTGATGCAAATGGCAGCAGAGGCTGATAGAATCCAGAAACGGAGGTGATACTTGGCAGTTCAGTTACTCATGGCTCTGTTACTCAGCATTTCCGTGTTCATAAAAAAATGAAACTAACAGGTGAAACTAGCACATGCAGACTTGCACAGAGGGCAAAAACTAAACACTGAAGAGTGTATTGAATCATGCGCTAAAATGACTTAGATATTACACAACATTTTATATGCCAGAAACTAATTCGCCATGGATAAATTTTTCAAGTTTCAGGATTTTCAATTTGCAAAAATCACCTTTGCTGAGTCTTATGACTGAAATCTGAAATTAACAACAATTTCTTTTCCCTTTTTAAAAAAAAAATGAACAATAACTAACCGATTTACTGACAGAGTATGCGCCGAATTTCCTTGGTCTGCAACGCAGAGATCTCTTCCACCGATCAGCAAATCTCTTCTTCAGTTCAGCAGCATTACTGGAGCTCTGATACCACAATAATGGCCAAAGTGTCCTCAGACACACAATTTTATTAATAGGAAAAGAAATTACATAAGAGACATTGCAAGAGTTTACATCCAACAACTCAATACTCTTGCAATGAGCTATATATAAGCTCAAAGTCCTAACAAACTCAAGATATGGATCACTTATTAAATAAACAAGTGTCCATTTACAATAAATGCTATCTTAACCATCTTAAAACAAATTTCCTAATTTAGAGTCTAAGATACGACACTTCTCTAGAGTCATATCTTTTACAACAATAATGTATCTCTAAAGTTCTACATTTATTTAACAAATATTCTAGATTATTAATTTAATATTCTAAATTAATAATTTTTTTATTCTAACTTTATAAACTATGATAATTGTATTTTGGATTATCTAACATAAAGACAAAATTGAATTTCTTAATGCAAATACTATGGATGAATTAATAAGGCATGATAAACTATGCTTTAGTCAATTTAAACAAAGAACTAAAAATGCAAAAACATGGTAGCACAAACATAAGGAGAAGTTTGATCCTAAGAAGAAAATTTTTAAACATCCTCGACAGCCATCACACAGTGCACTAGTAAGGAGAAACAAATTTGTTGGACAACAAAGTGTATCAGTTCAGAATAGAAATAAACATACATATTTTGTGAATAAGCTAGTTAGTGAGATAGTTAGGGTAACTCTTCAGTGATGGGGAGGTAAAGAAAATCATTTGTATTGAAATTTCCCTTTAAATAAAAACATAAATCAGGCAGTACACAACATTCAGGATGAGACAATAGTAATTGATATTACCTGAAGCATTCACAAAATTAATGCTTCCCTGGAAAATCGATAAGCTGACCATCAATATTCCATGGTGGAGATAGAAGGTATGTTAAATCAGAAACCTGTATCTGTATTAATAGACCTTGGTGCAAGTTTGAGTTATATTTCACCTACAGTGGTAGAAAATTGTAAACTGAAAAAATTCAAACATAAGAAATCTTGGCTAGTTCAGTTAGCCACGGGAACAAAAAACAAAGTTGTTGAATTGGTAAAATATTGTGAAATAAACATGGATGGAATGGAGACTAAGTTAGATCTAAATATTTTACCCTTAGGATCTTATGATTTGATCATAGGCATGAATTGGTTGGAAAAACATTCAACTATTGTAAACTATCGTGATAAGACTTTTGACTATTTAGATGGTTTTGGAAAAAACATAATAGTAAAAGGAATATCGTGGGGTGTATCGGTAAGAAAGGTATCTAGTTTACAATTAAAAATGAATGCAAGGAAAGGCTATGAGATTTTTGTTGTGCACATATCCAAAATTAATGAAGAAATAAATGAAAATTTGTTAACTAAGGATCCAATATTGAAAGAGTTTTGGGATGTGTTTCCGGACAAAATTCCAAAACTACCTCCTAGACGAGACATAGATTTCACCATAGACTTGGTACCCGGATCTACGTCGGTGTCTAAAGCCCCTTACTGAATGAGTACTCTAGAATTGACATAACTTAAGATGCAACTTCAATAACTATTGGATAAACAATATATCATAACTAGTGTATCTCCATGGGGAGCACCAATTTTGTTTGTAAAAAATAAAGATGGAACTTTCTGATTATGTATTGATTACAGACAACTTAACGAGATGACAATTAAAAGAAAGTTTCCTTTACTCTGCATTGATGAATTGTTTGATCAAGTCAGAAGAGATAATATTTTATCTAAGATAGATTTGCGGTCAAGATACTATCATGTTAGAATTAAAGACAAGGACATTCATAAAACTGCTTTCTGAACTAGATATGGACACTGCGAATTTGTAGTTGTACCTTTCTGTTTAACAAACACACCTTCTACATTTATGTGTTTGATGAACAGTGTGTTGAGAAATATCTAGATAATTTTGTAATTGTGTTCATAGATGATATATAGATATATTAAAAAACCAAAGAGGAACATGAAGAACACTTTAGAATGGTCTTGAAGACACATAGGGAACACCAACTTTATGCAAAGTTCAGTAAATGTAAATTTTAATAGAATAAAGTACAATATTTGGGACATGTGATTTCGGGGGAAGGGATCTCAAGTTGACCTGGAAAAGGTTAAGGCCATCCTAGGTTGGATAGTGCCAAAGGATGTGTCAGATGTTTGGTCTTTTATGTTATTACCATAGATTCATAGAAGGGTTTTCTAAACTTGCTTACCCAATAACTTCTTTACAAAATAAAGGAATCATACTTAAATGGATAGAAAAATGTCAAGAAAATTTTGAAAAATTGAAATGGTTATTAACCACGACACCTATCTTGAAGATATCAGATCCACATAAAGATTTTGTGGTCTATACTGATGTCTGAAAATAAGGGTTAGGAGGAGTGTTATTACAAGATGATCATGTGATCGCTTTATGAATCGTGAAAATTGAGACCTCATGAAAATAACTATGCAATGCATGATATGGAATTAACTAGTATTATTCATGCTTTAAAGATGTGGCATAACTACTTGTTGGGTAGGAGAGTTTTTTTGAAAACAGATAATATCAGTCTGAAATACTTTTTTGATCAACAAAACTTGAATGCAAGACAAGCACGATGTTCAACTTTCCTAAGTGAGTATGATTTTGAGACAAAAAACATTAAAAGAAAATAAAACAAAATAGTAGATGCACTCATAAGAAAACTAAATGTGATTTACATAAGCAACATGCAAACTGATTTAAAACAAAAAATAAAATCTGTGGTAGAAAATGATTACAAGAAAAATTACAGTATAAGGAATCAGTTGAAGAAGAATCGAAATTCAGATGCAATTAGGATGGTTTAGTTCAGTATTAAAACATAATTTATGTTCCAAACAACAAATATTTGAAAATTTTAATAAGGCATGAAGTACATAAGAAACCTGATTTAGGTCATAAGAAAGATGTGGTAGCACTGCTTGTTGGGTAGGATATTTTTTTTTGAAACATATAATATTGGTCTTAAGTACTTTTTCAATCAACAAAACTTGAATGCAAGACATGCAAGATGTTTATCTTTCCTAAGTGAGTATGATTTCGAGATAAAACACATTAAAGGAAAAGAAAAAAAAATAGCAGATGCACTCAGTAGAAAACTAAATGTGATTTACAACATCAACATGCAAAGTGATTTAAAACAAAAAATAAAATCAGTAGTAGAAAACGATAAAATTTATATGAAATTATATGAAAAATTACAAAATAAGGAATCGATTGAAGAAGAATCGAAATTTAGAAGCAACCAGGATGGTTTAGTGCAGTATTAAAACATAATTTAGGTTCCAAACAACACAGATTTGAAAAATTTAATATGGGATGAAGTACATAAGAAACCTCATTTAGGTCATCCAAGTTACCAAAAGACTATAACAACCTTGAAAAAAGAGTAGTTCTAGCCCATATTGAACACTAAAGTAGTTGAATATCTTGCTAGATGCCTTGAGTGCCATCAAGTTAAAGCTGAGCACTTTCACCCAGATGGATTATTGCAAGCAATACCCATTCCTGAGTGGAAATGGGAAGTAATTAGCATGGATTTTACTACAGGGTTTCCTAAAACCAAGAAACAAAATGATTCTATTATGGTGGTAGTAGACAAACTTACTAAATCTGCACACTTTATTCCAGTGAAATCAACTCATAAATCTATAAACATTGCAGAAATTTTTATGAAAGAAATCTTTAGGATGCCTGGTATACCCAAGACTATAATTTCATAGAGGGACACAAAATTCACCTCGAATTTCTGGAAGGCTTTGTTTAGTGGTTTGGATACTCAATTGAATTTTAGTACTGCATATCGTCCTCAAACTGATGGGCAGACCGAAAGGATTAACCAAATTGTAGAGGATATGTTGTAGATGTATGTGATGGACTGTCCCACAAAGTGGGAGGAGTACTTTCATTTGGTTGAGTTTGCATATAATAATGGTTATCAGACCTCCTTAAAGATGAGTCCCTTTGAGGTGATGTACAATAGGAAATGTCAAACACTTTTTAGTTGGGACAACTTAGTTGACAAGTGATCCTGATTTATGAGCGGAAAGAAGTGAAACCACAAATTTATGATATTAACATAGAGACACAGTGAACAATAACAAAGATACAATAAAACTTGGCCTATATTAAATAAGAAATATGCTGAAAACTGTAAAATGAAGACTAGAAACAAGTTTTCTATAATGGAGGCAACTTATCTTTGAGAAGAGATGTGATGACTATGCTCATTTGCAAGAAGATGAGTACAATGAGGCTCTCAAGGCCTTTTTACAATAAACATGAATTCCATGTTGGGTATGTGTTATATTCTTTGCATGTGTGTGTGTGGGCGCGTCAGATTCGACAACTGCGTCTAACGATCCATCGTAGTAGTGCTCTGTTTGTGTCATGTGCACTGGGCTCTTTCCTAGGGGGGTACTTGGGGGGGGGTAGGTATGCCCCCCACTGGTTACGCGCAATGCCTCGAAATTTTTTTCGGGGCCGTTTTTTCTATTTTTAGCGGATTTTGCTATTTTTAGTGGTTTACTAAAAATAATCTCAGTATTAGGGATTAGGGTTTTGGTATCTATGGAATACCTAAAAACATTGTATATATTGTATAGTGAATGGTGAAATTAAATATAATGAATATAAGAAAGGTTTTCTCGGTTGAGGATTTCCGGTATAAAATCTCTGTGTACTATGTGTATGAGCCATTGATTAAATTCTATTTTTCTTAAGAATCTATATGCATTGCTTTACTTCATAGGTTTAAAACTTACATGTGGTATCAGAGCTCGTTTTTGGCTTCAGAGGGATGCCTTTGTTGTTGAGGGTTTGGCTCGGTCTTGATATATCAAGTTTATCTTGGGTCTGTGATAAACCTGGGTTTAGTGGGATCTTTTGCAGTGGAGATTTGAGTACATAAAGAGGAATGGAGAACTCTTCTAGAATCAAGATAGAGAAGTTCAATGGTAAAAAATTTGAGCTATGGAAGCTCAAGATGGAGGACCTTCTTGTAGACAAATAACAATGGATCGTTGTGGATCCTGGTACACATCCTACTGGTACATTGTCTATGAGCACACAGGCTACTGGTACACAACCTACTAGTACACAAACTACTAGTACACCACCTACTGGTATGTCAAAGGAAGATTGGGAGAAGTTGGACAGAAGAGAAAGGAGTACTATTCGACTCTGCCTGGCAGATCCAGTGTTGTTGAATGTCTTAGGAGAGTCTACAACCAAGGAACTATGGGATAAGTTGGGGAATTTGTATCAATCAAAGTCCCTGGTAAACAAGTTGTTTCTTCGAAAGAAGTTGTATCATCTTTGGATGGAAGATGGAGATTCTTTGAAAGAACATCTAAATGTCTTTAATACTCTGGTAAGTCAACTTGTCTCTATTAATATTACAATTGCAGAAGAAGATAAGTGTGTTACTTTGTTATGTTATTTTCCAGACTCTTGGGATAATCTAGTTGTAGCAATTGGTAGTACCACTCAATCTACATTGAAGTATGAGGATGTAGTTTCATCCTTGTTATATGAAGAGATGAGGCAGAAAAGCATGGATGGTCATAGCGTAGATGCTTTATTTGTAAGAGGTCATACCCAAGACAGGAATCCTAGTAAGCCTTTAGGGGGGAGATCTAAATCTATAGGTAGATCTAAGTTTCCAGGAAAATCTTCGAGGAAATGTTGTAAGTGTGGTAAAACAAGGCATTATAAGAAATATTGCAAGTCTAAGAAGGTTGAAAAACCAAAGAGATTTGATAGTACCTCTTCCACAGAGGCGAAAACCTCCACTGAAGAAGGAGATGATGTTTACCTAGCATCTACAAGTACACATGTAGACCGCGATGTATGGTTGATCAACTCAGGTGCATCATACAATATGACTCCTCACAAGGAGTTGTTCTCTGAATATGAAAAATATGACGGTGGTGATGTATTCCTAGGAGATGACTCGACAAAAAAAATCTTGGGATGTGGAAGGGTTAAGTTGCTACTAAAAGATGGAAGGATTAGAACACTCATTGGGGTTCTGCACATTCCAAAACTTGCCAGGAGACTAATATCTGTAAGCAAGTTGGATGATGCAGGAGTGGATACTGTATTTGGAAAGAACACTTGCAAGATGGTACGAGGGGCAATGGTGTTGATGAGGGGAGTTCGGTGTGGAACTCTGTACAAGTTGTTGGGAAGAAATTATACTAATGGGTGTAATAGTTCTGTTGTCCTTGAGTAGACAAATAAAGAAGACAAGACCAATATCATCCCTGGAAAGAAGACCATGTTGTAGCATCAAAGACTGGGGAATATTGGAGAAAAGGGCCTTCGAACACTACACAGTAAAGGCATGGTTGAAGGTATGTCTAATTACACTCTGGATTTTGATTTCTATGAAAATTGCATATATGGTAAACATAATCGAGTAAGATTCCCATTTGGTGCTACAAGAGCAAAGGGGATCTTAGAGTTGATACACAGTGATGTGTTTGGACCTATTTTTGTTCCATCCCTAGGTAAATTTGTGTATTATGTTTCATTCATAGATGATTTTTCAAGGAACACATGGATTTATTTTCTTAGAAAGAAATCTGAGGTATTTGTTAAATTTAAAGAGTTTAAGGCTCTGGTAGAAAATCAGACAGAGAAGAAAATAAAGGTATTGAGAATAGATAATGGTGGAGAATTATGCAGAAATGAATTCGAAGAATTTTGTAAGAAGTGTGGTATAGAAAGGCAGAAGACTACTCCATACACTCCTCAACAGAATGGAGTTGCAGAAAGGATGAACATGACACTGATGGAAAAATAAAGGAGCATGCTCAGCGGTGTCGGGTTAGGACAAGAATTCTGGGCAGAGGCAGTGGGTACAACATGTTACCTAGTTAATCGATCACCTTCATCAACGTTGGATGATAAAACTCCACATGAGGTATGATCTGTAAATAAACTCTCTCTTCAAAATCTTAGAGTGTTTGGTTGTGATGCTTATGTACATGTTCCAAATGAAAATAAAAGTAAGTTGGATAAAAGGCTGAAACATGTATCTTTATTGATTATAAAGATGGTGTGAAAGGTTATAAACTTTGAAACCCAGAAACCAAGAAAACTGTTTACAGTCGAGATTTTGTTTTCAGAGAGGTAAAATATGTGTCCAAACAGGAATTCCTACCAACGCAAGATGAACCTGAGAAAATAGAGCTTGAGTTGGATGATGCAAAATCTGAATCATCTGAAGAAGAGGAAGCAGAAGAAGAAGAAGAAGAAGAAGAAGAAGAAGAAGAAGAAGAAGAAGCTCATACCCCAGTATTGAGGAGATCAGTGAGAGATAGAAGGAAACCAGAAAGGTATAGTCCACTTGATTTTCGTTCCAATTTTGCTTTATCTATTACTGATGATGATCCCAGAACTGTCATGGAAGCAGTGAATTCAGAGGATAGTAAACTTTGGAAGAAGGCCATGGTTGAAGAAATGGATGCATTGGATAAGAATGAGGCATGGGATATAGTTGAGTTGCTAGCTGGAAGAAAATCGGTTGGTAGCAAATGGTTGTTCAAGAAGAAGTTTATTGCACAAGGTAAAGTGGGGAAATACAAAGCTCGGTTAGTAGCAAAAGGTTATTCCCAGGTAGAGGGAATTGACTTTGGTGAGATTTTTTCTCCGGTTGCTAAGTTAACTTCTATTAGATTTCTTTTATCTATTTCTGCTGCTTTTGATCTTGAAGTGGAACAGATGGATGTGAAGGCAACTTTCCTACATGGGGATCTGGAAGAAGAAATCTACATGAAGCAACGAAAAGGATTTGTAGTGAAGGATAAGAAAGAGCTGGTCTCTAAGCTAAATAAGTCACTATATGGTTTGAAGCAATCACCTAGGATGTGGTACCAAAAGTTTGACACATACATCCTTGGATTGGGATTTGTGAGAAGCAGGGTTGATCACTATGTATATTCCAAGAAAGTTGGTAATCACTTCATTTATGTAGTGTTGTATGTTGATGACATGTTGTTGGTGGGAAATAACATGGATGTTATAAAGGAGGTGAAATCACAGCTATCCTCCAAATTTGTCATGAAGGATCTCGGTGCTGCTAACTTCATTCTGGGAATGGAGATTAAAAGAGATAGTGCAAACATGAAACTCTGGTTGAATAAGAGAAAATATGTTGAGATGATATTGCAGAGGTTTAGTATGCATGGAATTAAACTGGTCAAGGTTCCTATTCCTATAGGTGTAAAGTTATCTGCAGATCAATGTCCCAAGACATAGGAAGAAGAAGAGGACATGTCCCATGTTTCGTATGCCAGTGCAGTTGGCAGTTTGATGTGTGCAATAGTATGTACTAGACCAGATATTGCACATGCAGTGGGAGTTTTGAGCAGGTATATGTCAAAACCAGGGAAGGAGCATTAGAAAACATTAAAGAGGGTCGTTAGGTATCTTCGTGGCACCACCAGTTAGGGATTGTGCTACCAAGGAAGACCAAGATTGGACAGAGTGGTGGACATACATGGATTTTTTGATGCATACTGGGTTGGATATCTGAAGCACAAAATATATACAAGTGGGTATGTGTTTAACCTATTTGGAGGACCAATTAGTTGGATGAGCAAAAGATAGGTTGTAGTGGCACTCTCAACTACAGAAGTTGAATACATGGCAACCACTCATGCAAGCAAGGAAGAAGTATGGTTACAAAGATTGTGTTCAGGTATTGGGTTGGTACAACAAGCAGTGATATTAGATTGTGAAATTCAGAGTGCAATCTTCTTAGTAAAGAACCCAACTTATCATTCGAAGACAAAGCATATTGATGTTCAGTATCATTTTGTGAGAGACATGGTTGAGGAAAAGAAGGTGTTGTTGGAAAAGGTTGACACTTTGAAGAATGTTGTAGGTTCATTGATAATGTCTGTAAGCACATAAAATTTCTCTTGGTGTAGAGTAACAATGGGCATTGCTGCCCTGGATTGTTGACTATATAATATTGGGACCCCTGGATGCAAAGAAAACAACAAGTGGGAGAATGTTGGGTATGTGTTATATTCTTTGCATGTGTGTATGTGGGCGTGTCAGATTCAACAACTACATCTGATGATCCCTCGTAGTAGTGCTCTGTTTGTGTCATGTTAATTGGGTGCTTTCCTAGGGGGGTCCTAGGGGGGGGCAAGTATACCCCCCCGGGTTATGCGCAACACCCCATAATTTTTTTTTTGGGCAGTTTTTGCTATTTTTAGCGGTTTACTAAAAATAATCCCAGTTTTAGGGATTACTGTTTTGGTATCTATGAAATACCTAAAAACATTGTATATATTGTATAGTTAATGGTGAAATTCGATATAATGAATATAAGAAAGGTTTTCTCGGTTAAGGGTTTCCGGTATAAAATCTCTGTGTACTCTGTGTATGAGCCATTGATTAAATTCTGTTTTGCTTAAGAATCTATATGCATTGCTTTACTTCATAGGTTTAAAATTTACATTCCAAAACTATAGACATCCAAAAACCTAACCCTAGGAGATGAAGTGCCAAAAGTTAGGTGGGCCCCATTGGGGTAAGTTAGTACATTAACTTCCCAAGGTCGTAACTTTTACATACGATCTTCGTTTAGGGTGTACGATAGCCCATTGGAAAGGTATTGATGAGTTGTTTAATTTAGGGGGGTAATTTAGAGACTTTGGATATCATGAAGGTTCTTGGTCATGAAAAAACGTCATTTAGGCCCTCAAAATGGCCCTGAAAGTTCAGAAACCAAAAAAATGCTAAAAATAACAAGTTGCCAAAAACATGTTTTGAGCCAGTTGGACAAGGTGGGTAGCCACCAAGATCCTCTTGGATCAATCCTCCCCCCTTATTAAGAAATGGTCTCCATTGCATTGATTTCCCCCATCAGATGAGGAAATTTTTGCTGAATTTGGCCCCGGGTGAGCCACATTCCTTGGTGCAGGAGTTACCCTGCTTTGACAACCCGATAAAGATGGATCCTCTGCTGGCGAGTACCCTTGACCTGTGTGTACATGATCTAATCAGTGGATTCCTGTAGCATGCAGTTGGGGTTGAGGTCTGTTGGTGTCAACTATTATGCTATCTCCGAGGTGTCCAATAATGGTGGAAAATAAGGCCGAAGGAGGTCCACATTGAATACTAGGTGAAAGCCAAGGAATGGGGGAAGGTTGAGCTCAAAATCATTGTCACCCACAACCTTGGTGATGGTGTATGTTCCATAACGGAGTGGATGAAGCCTCCGATGAGGTCCTATAAGGTGTTCTTTTTTCAAGTGCAACCAAACTTTGTCTCCCACCTGAAATTGGTGTGGCACTCGGTGTTGATCATGGCATTGCTTGTACTTCGCATTGGACTTCTGTAAAATATCCTAAACCTATTGGAGGATGTGATGAATTCGCTCAATGAACCGTTTGGCATTGTCATCTCTAGTTGGATCATGCGACGAGTCTTCCTGGGCGGCCGTAAGGGTTAGTGCAACATCCATGGGACCCAATGGTTGAAATCCCAACCCCACCTAAAAGGGGTTATGGTTGGTTGAGTTATGTATGGATTTATTGTAGCTGTGTTGAACATAGGTAAGACTCTCATCCCAAGAGCGAGGGTGCTTGGAATTGTACATGCACAGGATGTGCATGATCATCTGTTTGTTGACCTCGGTTTGACCATCCGTTTGGGGGTGGAAGGTAGTGTAATTGGTGAGCTTGGTGTCCAACAGTGACCAGAGGCTCGACCAGAATGTGTTGAGGAACCGACTGTCTTGATATGAGATAATAGTTTGTGGGATCCCAAAGTGTACCCACACTCTTTCAAAGAAGATCTTGCCAGTGGCCTTCGCTGTGATGCTCTTCTGGCAGGTAGCTATAATTGCCATCTTGGAAAAGGGATAAACAACCAAAAAAACACAGTCATTTCCCCTCTTGGTGGATGAAAGGCCTGACATGTAGTCCATTGAGATGGATTCCCAGGGATTTTCAAGAGTAGGTAGAGGAGGATACAAGCCTTGTTTCTTAATGGTCGGTTTGGAAATAATGCAGGCAATGCAGGACCATATATACTTGTTGGCATCCTGGAGAAGTTTGACCAATAGAAATTTTGTTGCAACACTGCCACTGTCTTTTCCATGCCGAAGTGTCCTGCCACCCGACTGTAGTGGGACTCCCAAATCAACTTTGCTCACTCACTTGATGGAACACATATATGGCCCAGATGACACAACAACCTATCCTGAAGATGGAAATTGGTGATAGTTCTATTTGTGCCCAACATATGGTAGGTGTTGGCGGAGTCAAGATCTGTCTCATAGAGGTGGGGCCATCCACATGTATCATGGCCACAAGAATCGAGCAATGTGGTGAGTGTTGCGACTGGAGGTCAGCTGAGACAATCAATGATTCAGTTGGTACTTCCTGTTTTATACTTGATGTTGAGGTGGAACTGATGCAAATATGTGGACCACTTTTGATGGTGGTCATTCTACAATTTGCCTTTTGTTTGTATGAAATGCAATGAATTATGACTGGTGTGTATGACTGTCTCCTTCTCGTGAATGTAATGCCTCCACTGGTGATCGAATTTCACAATGGAGTACATTTCTTTTTCATAAGTAGGGTACTTACGGATGAAATATGATAGTGTCTCACTATGATAGGCCATGGGGTGGTCGTGATAAGTGATTACTGTGCCCACAACATAGTATGAAGCATCTGTCTTGATATCAAAGGGTTGTTGTAGGTCAGGTAATGAAAGCACTAGGGAAGAGCACACGCACTGCTTGAGATCATCGAATGCTTTCTGTTGGGACATGCCCCACAATTTGTTTTTCTTACCACCACCTATGGTTATTTGGCCGAGGGCCCATGAAATATGGGAGAATCTCAACACAAACCTTCGATAGAAATTGGCAAGGCCTAAGAAGATCCAAAGCTCAGTGAGCATGGTTGGGGCTGTCAGACACAAATGACTTAGATCTTGGCTGGATCAACATGCACACCATGCGCATCATCAATGTAGCCTAGGTACTTGACCCTGTCTATGCTGAAGGAGCATTTTTCCAAGTTGGCATATATCTTGTGCTGTCGCGGAGTGTGCAAAACTTGTTGAATATGATGCAAGTGTTCTACCCAAGTCTTGTTGTAGACAAGGATGTCATCTAGATACACCACCACAAAATAATTAGTGAAAGGAAGCAAGATATCTTCCATCATCCTCATGAAAGTTGTTGGGTAATTTGTCAAACCAAAGGGCATGACCATCCATTCAAAAATACCTTCTTTTGAATTGAAGGCATTTTTCCATACATCTGTCAGTTCAATTGGGATATGATGATAGCCGAACTTTAGATCAACTTACTGAAGTATTTGGCCCCCTTTATTTGGTTAAGTAGATCCTTGATTTGGGGAATCAGGTACCGGTTCTTGACTGTGATTTTATTTAGTTTCCGGTAATCAATGCAGAGTCGCCAAGTCCTGTCTTTCTTTTACACTAGCACGATTGGGCTTCCACAAGGTGATGAATTGGGTCAGATGTGCCTCTTGTGGAGTATTTCTTGGATCTGAAGCGTGATCTCCTCATTTTATTATAGAGAGTGGTGATAGACTGGCCCAGTGGGTAGCGGTGTGCCAGGGGTCAGATAGATTGGATGCTTGACCTGGCAGTGTAGATGTACCCCACTAGGTGATGAGAAGATGTCTTTGTATTCTTCCACAACCTTATCCACTTAATTTTGCTGCGTGGAGAGGTCATTCACGGAGGCCATGGATGTGGCTGCAACCTTTCTCTCACTTTGAGAGAGAATCACTAAGAAGACTAACTTCCCGGTCTAAGAAATGACCTTCCTACATTACTTGACAGAGATCAAGGAAATAACACTGAGTGGGACTACCTCAGGTATCCTATACAATTTCCAGTTCAAATTAATAATTAAATTGTGAGGCCTAGACTTATACACAACATGAGGTTTCCATAAATAGGGTTGCCCCAAAATAACATCACAAACTTCAAGGGGAGAAACATCACACAATACCTCATCTTTGAATGGATTGATTCCATATGACATGCGACACTTTTAGCTGACACGAAGATCGCTTCCTTGACAGAGCCATCCGATGGTGTAGGACTGAGGGTACAACGTTGTCGACAGGGCTAGACACTTGAAGATATCTACTAAAATGAGGTTCTTTTGGCTACCACTATCAACGATGAAGTGTAGTGGAGTGCCTTTTACCCACATCTATGAATAAAAGAGGTGTTTGCCTTCCTCTGCCTCATCAGGTTCACTGGGATGGATCTTGGTGGTAGCGATGGTGACACTAGGTTCCGCATCAATGATCATTCTCTCATTTTCTGGTTCTGACTCAGATTCAGAACCCACATCTTATTCAAAGTATTTTACCTCAGCCACCAATGACTACTTTGAGTGGAAATCAACAATGTTATGCCAGGGGTTCTAATGGAAGTCGCATCACTTCATGGTGTCTTTCTTCATATTCCAATTGTCCTTCTTTGCTTGCGGCTTGGACTTATTGTCCCGAGGTTTCCAATATTTTATTTGTCCTTTGTTCTGCAGGTTGGGGATTCCCTTGCCCTGCTTCTCCTATGAGGGTTTTCCAGACCCAAACTGCCACATCTTTTGTTTAAGCTCCTGCTTGATTTTGACGACATATCGATAGGTCACAACCAAGGATGAGATGTCCAAAAACTCCATTTCTTTCTAAATGTATCTATGTAGACCGCTATAGTACTTGAGCACCATATGTCTCTCATAATATTTGATACCCAACTTGATGTGCAAAGTATGTAATACATTAGTGAACTCTGGCACTGCTTGGTCTCTTTCCTATCGTAGTGTGGTCCATCTTGTATACAACTCGTCAAAACTTCCAACAGGGTAGTATTGTTCCTTAATATCATCCCTAAAGGAACCCCAAGTGGGTGCAACTGCAAATAATGTGGAACTCTTTATTTCCTTTTTCTCAAAGAAAGTCTCCCACCAATCTTTGAGATGGGGGATGACCTTGAGGAGTGAAAATGTAATATTTTCTCTATCGAAAAAGTTGTGGATAGAAAAATACCCTTCTAGAAGGTTTAACAATTTATCTACGACATCAACATCTATTTGACCTTCAAATATAGGAATATCAAAAGTGATCTATACCTTGAAGGCGGTGGCGCCTTCACTTGAGGTGGATGCATCGCTTTTCGACAACCGTCGAAGGATTTGTGCAAAGATGTCCATCATCACATTCCTCTGTCACTCAAGGGCTTCCTCATGCAACATTTTGAAAGGATATCATGTCCCGTTATCTTTCTTTTCAACCACCATGGATGGTTTCTTGGGTGTGTGAGAGCATTTTTACTTAAGAGAAACAAGCTTGAGACCCAACTCTCTATGCCATGACCGTGTCGGGGACATGCATAAAAAAATGACAAGGAGCAGACCGCTATGATACCACTGATCCATATTTATGAGAGGAAAGAAATGAAACCATGGATTTATGATATTAACAAAGATACATAGTGAACAATAACATAGATACAATAAAACTTGGCTTATATTAAATAAGAAATATGATGAAAACTGTTGGATTATTGAGAGGGGGGGGGGGGTG
>ML796910.1:302112-346578 GCA_009831015.1 Picea engelmannii | reverse complement strand
CATCTTGACTGTCTGAATACCATGTTTGAATTGAGTTATCCCACTGATCAATCTACACAAAACACAAAAAACATTTTTACTTGAAGTTACCAAGCACCTTTGGTCTACAACCACAAAGGGTTTCTTGGAGTGATAACAGAATCGACTGTCCCTACATGAGATAATGGTTTGTGGGATCCCAAAGTATATCCACACTCGTTCAAAGAAGATCTTGGAAGTGGCCTCCGCTATGATGCTCCTCTTGCAGGTGACCAAAATCCTCATCTTGGAAAAGCGATCAACAACCACAAAAACATATTTATTTTCCCTCTTGGTGGATGGAAGGACTGACATGTAGTCCATTGAGATGGATTCCCAAGGCCTGTCAGGAGTAGGTAAAGGAGTCTACATGCCTTGTTTCTTAATGGACAATTTGGCAATAACACAAGAAGTGCAGGACCAAATATACTTGCTGACATCTTGTCGAATTTTAGGCCAGTAGAAATGTCATTGCAACACTGCCACTGTCTTTTCCATGCCAAAGTGTCTTGCCACTTGAATGTAGTGGAATTCTCAAATCAACTTCGCTTGCTCGCTTGATGGAACACATAGATGGCCCAGATGGCACAACAACCCATATTGAAGATGGAAATTGGTGACGGTTGTGTTTGCACCCAATATATGGTAGGTGTTGGTGAAGTCAGGATTTGTCTCATAGAGGTGGGGCTATCCAGAGGTCTCATGGCCACAATAATCGAGCCCTGTGGTGAGTGCCGCGACTGGAGGTCGGCTGAGGAAATCAAAGACTCAGTTGGTACTTCTTGTTTTATACTTGATGTTGAGTTGGAACTCCTGAAAATATGTCGACCAATTATGATGGCGTTCATTCTGAAATTTTCCTTATGTTTGCATGAACTGCAATGGATTATGATCAGTGTGGATGACTATCTCCTTCACGAGAATGTAATGCCTCCACTAGCGACAGGCTTGCACAATGGAGTACATTTCATTGTCATAAGTAGGGTACTTATGATAGACATCTGATAGTGTCTCATTATGATAGGCCACAGGGTGGCCATGCTGAGTGATGGCTATGCCCAAAACATAGTCTGAAGCATCTGTCTTGATCTCAAAGGGTTGTTGTAGGTCAGGTAATGAAATCATTGGGCATAGAACAATCTCTGCTTCATATCATCGAACGATTTATGTTGGGACATGGCCCCACACACATTTTTCCTTACCACCACCTTTTTTTATTTGGTCGAGGGCCCATGTAATATGGGAGAATCCCAACATGAAACTTCAATAGAAATTGGTGAGGCTTAAGAAGCTTTGAAGCTCAGTGAGCATGGTTGGGGCTAGCCACTCACAAATGACTTGGATCTTGACTAGATCAACATGAACACCATGCACATCAACAATGTAGCCTAGGTACTGGACCCTGTCCATGTCGAAGGAGAATTTTTCCAAGTTGGCATATAGTTTGTGATGTCGCAGAGTGTGCAAAACCTGCTGAATATGTTGCAAGTGTTATGCCCAAGTCTTTTTGTAGACAATGATTTCATCCATATAAACCACCATAAAATAATTTGTGAAAGGCTGCAAGATATTGTCCATCATCCTCATGAAAGTTTTTGGGGCATTTGTTAAACCAAAGGGCATAACCAACCATTCAAAAAGATCTTCTTTTGACTTGAAGGCAATTTCCCATACATTTGTTGGTTCTATTAAGACTTGAAGGTAGTCAGAATTCAGATCAATATTACTAAAGTATTCCCCCCCCTTAAGTTATCAAGGAGATCATCGATTCAGGGAATCATGTACTTTTTCCTGACTGTAATTTTATTTAGGGCCTGGTAATGAATGCAGAGTCACCAAGTCCCGTCTTTTTTCTGCACCAACATGATTGGGATTCCATAAGGTGATGAGCTGGGTCGGATGTGCCCCTTGTGGAGCAGTTCTTGGATCTGATGCTTGATCTCCTCATTTTATAGCAGAGCATGGTGATAGACTGGTCCATTAGGTAGCGGTGTGTCGGGGCTCAAATCGATGGTGTGCTTGACCTAACAATGCATAGGTAGCCCAGTAGGTGATGAGAATATGTCTTTGTATTCTTTAACGAAATTATCCACTTTCTTTTGCTACTTGGAGAGGTCATCGATGAAGGCCGTGGATGTGGCTACAACCTTTCACTCACTCTGAGAGAGAATCATGAAGAAGACAATCTTTCCGGTCTAAGAAATGACCTTCCTGCATTACTTGGTAGAGATCAAGGAAATAACACTAGGTGGGACTACCTCGAGTATCCTTTACAATTTCATGTGAAAAGTAATAATAAGACTGTGAGGCCTAGAATCATATATAGCATGACGTTTCCATAAATAAGGTTGGCCCAAAATAACATCAAAAACTTGAAGGGGAGAAACATCACACACTACCTCATCTTTGAATGGCTTGATTCCATACGACAAACGACACTATTGGATGACACGCAGATCGCTTCCTTGACAGAGCCATCTGATGGTCTAGGGCTACGGTTGTGGCATTGTCAACAAGGATAGCCACTTGAAGACCTATGCTGAAATGAGGTTCTTTTGGATACCTCTATCAATGATGAAGTGCAACAGAGTGCCTTTTACCCACATCTGTGAATGAAAGAGGCGATCACCTTCCTCTGGATCATTAGGTTCACTGGGTTGGATCTTGGTGGTAGTAATGGGGGAAATGGGTTCTATGTCAAAAATCCATCTCCCCTTTTCTAGTTTTGACTTAGAGTAATAACTCACATCTGATTCAGAGGCTTTTACATCAGCCACCAATGACTTCTTTGAGCTACAATGAACAATATTATGCCAGGGGATCTGATGGAAGTCACACCACTTCCCAGTATCTTTCTTTGTCTTCCCATTGTCCTTCTTTTCTTGCACCTTGGACTGGTTGTCCTGAGGTTTCCCATATTTGTTCTTTCCTTTTATCTGTAGGTTGGGGCTTCCCTTTCTCTGCTTCTGCTATGAGGGGTTTCCAGACCCAAACTTCCGCGTCTTTTGTTTCAACTTTTGCTCAATTTTGATGACATATCGGTAGGCCGCTCCCAAGGATGAGATGTCCATAAATTCCATTTCTGTCTGAATGTATCTATGCATACCGTCATGGTACTTGAGCACCATATATCGCTCATAATATTTGATACCCATATTGGTGCGCAAGGTATGGAAGACATTAGTGAACTCTGGCACTATTTGGTCTCTTTCCTACCACAGTGTGGTCAATCTTGTATACAAGTCGTCATAAATTCCAACAAGGTAGTATTGATACTCAATATCATCCCTGAAGGAATCCCAAGTGGGTGAAACTGTAAATAATGTGGAACCATCTATTTCCTTTTTCTCACAGAAAGTCTCTCACCAATATTTGACGTGGGGGACGACCTTGAGGAGTGAAAATGTAATCTTTTCTCTATCAGAAAAGTTGTGGACAAAAAAATACCCTTCTAGAAGGTTTAACCATTTATCTATGACATCATCATCTATTTGACCTTAAAATATAGGAATATCAAAATTGATCTGTACCTTGAAGGGGATGGCACCTCCACTTGAGGTGGATGCATCTCTGACGCAGCACGCGCCACCCACGTGTCCCGCTTCCACCAGGACCTTCTTTCACTTAGGCCCGAAGAGTCAAAGAACTCTTCCCACTCCTTTCGGGAGTTCTCAATACCCACAGAAATCTCCTTTCGGCGATCTCCCCTTTGCCTTGTCGGTAAATGGGGTTTCGCGATATCGTGAAACTCGTGGGCACGGTTCTCGTGCTAACCAAAACCCCGAACCCCAATGGGTCAAAGGTCAACGCTTCCGTACTTGTCGGGGATTTCCCTATCGGGAAATCGGAACATGCGAAGTCACGGTTCACATGCACCACGAATCTCCGAACCCCAAACTCCGATACGCACGTGTGATTTCTTCCTGCCACGTCGCCTTCTCTCTCCGCTCTATCGGGAATCGTGTGATCGCAATTTCACCAGTCGCAATTCCTTTGCACCGGGAAGTCCCGAATGCCGAATCTCGACTCTCCGGGATCTTGTGCCACCTGTCCCGATGGTGATCGACGGCTCCAACGGCTTCGGGAAATCGTGAATCGCGATTTCGATCAGTATGAAACTCTCACCTCCACAAACTCCGAAGGCTGAATCCCTGATGACTCTTGGACTCCTCCCACGCCTAAGAGTTAAATCCCGCGCAACTTTCCAAGATCTAACGGTAGGCGGGAATTCGTGAATCTCCCCCTGCAAGACCTGGCTGTCGATTCCTCCTCCGTAAGGAATTCTCCTGATCAATATCTTTCTCCTGCTCGACCCTTCCTTGAGCCGCTTCCTGGCACTCATCCGCTGCGTCACAAAGGAACTATCCCTCCTGAGCTTGTCAACTCTGACTCCTTCAGAGACTTTATGAGGGCTTGTTGCACTCACTCCTTGCAGACAAACCTTCGAACACGACTAAGTGTTGAAGCTTCCTCTACTCTGCGCATTCCCCCATGATGGCAATCCTAATTTCCTTTCTCAGAATCGCAACCCTGAGCCTTCTTCTAGCCTGCGCACGCCTTGCACGGCTCTACCAACCCAAAACCAGTTTCTGGGTGAATGAGAATAAGGGTTTAACTATTGAGCCTCATCAATGCACTCTATGCGGATGAATTCAACTGCACTCTATGCAGGAATCTCCTGGCTCAGAATAGAGAAACAATTGAAACTAATTTCTTACCCTCACAGATTTCAATTCAACTATGAAACCACATACACAACATATTTAAAACAAATGCATATCCAGAAAAAAACTAACATCCATGAGCACATAATGACATATACAGAGAAACAACACCAACCATGAAATTGAATCATAACTGTCTTCTATTAATTCAATAACATCTGTACAAGGGTGTCCTCCACAATTTCTCTGCTTGCCCCTCTCTTCTGAATGCTTTTGAATGAATGAATCTGAATTATGTTACAATGTACAAGTGAGGGTGTCTATATCCGTTTTCCCTCTCAAAAACTGAAACTGTCTAATCTAGACTTAACTATTCTATCTACCTGCATTAAATCTATTAAATGCCTTCCTATCTACTAAGGACGAGAGGTTAAAGGCTCAAGGTCCCCTTTACAATACAAGTGCGCTTATTTATGAATGACTTCATTAAAGAGCGGCGCAACAACTCCCAAGTATCTCAAAACGTGTGCTGGCGTTGTCCAGCTATCTCCTCTCAATGTGCTGGCTCGCTTTGATGAGTGAGCGATGCTCCTACATCATACTCCTCGGCTTGAAAAATTTTCATGGGCTCCTGTCCATGAGCTCCTGCACGATCTGTCCATGCTTCTGTATCACTGCTTCATTTTCCCAGCTAGCATCCTCCACTGGGTGGTTCTTCCATTTCACCAGGTACTCGAAATACTACTTTCGCCTGGTCTTCCTTCCCACTCGCTTGTCTAGTATGGACTCCATCTGCGGCTTCTCTGCAACTGGTAATTGCTTCTGCCACTGGATCACTGGTTCTTCGGTTCCAGTTTCTGTTTCTCCAGCTTTGTATGGGTATAAATCCGAAACATTAAATATCGGAGATATCCCAATGTCATCTGGCAACTCAATCTCATACGCATTCTCTCCGAACTTCTTCAGGACTTTGCATGGCCCAATTTTCTTCATTTTTAATTTGTTATATGTTCCCCTTGGGAACCTTTCCTTCCTTAAGTGTGCTAGAACCAAATCACCAACTTTGAACTGAAGTTGTCTCTTTCGCTGATCGGCTCTGCGCTTATACTCCTAATTTGAGTCTTGTAATCGCTGCTTCACCTTGCTGTGAAGTTCTCTCATCGCTTCAGCGAACTCTTCAACGATAGCACTACTAGTTGCAACCTGGTCTGACTCCCTGAGCTCAGAAACTCCCCTCGGTTGTGCCCCATACACAATTTGAAATGGGCTTTTGCCTGTACTCTGATTCAGTGAATCATTATATGCAAACTCTGCCTGTGGCAATATGTTTTCCCAGCTGCTATGGTGCTCTGTCACCAAGCTCCTTAGTAAGTCTCCAAGACTTCTGTTGACCACCTCGGTCTACCCATCCATCTGCGGATGATATGCTGAACTAAACGCCAAATTTGTTCCTAGCTTCTTCCATAGCGTCCTCCAAAAATGACCTATGAATTTGGTATCCCTGTCCGAGACTATACTTCTCGGCAATCCATGAAGTCTAACAATCTCTTTGAAAAACAAGTTTGCGATGTGCGTCGCATCGCTGGTCTTCTAACACGGAATAAAATGTGCCATCTTTGAGAACTTGTCCACCACCACAAAGATGGAATCAACCCCTCTCTGTGTCCTCGGTAATCCTAGTACGAAATCCATGCTGATCGCCTCCCACGGCCTCTCTGGTACAGGCAATGGTTGGTAAAGACCCGCATTCTGCTTTCTCCCTTTTGAATGCTGACAAACCCGACACCTGTCAACAAATCGCTTGACATCCGCTCACATGCCTGGCCAAAAATATGATTCGCTCAGCTTTGCAAATGTTTTGTCATGGCCAAAATGCTCTGCTAATCCTCCACTGTGCTTCTCTTTTAGCAAATTCTCCCTCATGGAGCAATTCAGAATGCACAGTTGATTGCCTCTGAACAACAATCCATTCTGGATCATGTAATCCATCCACGGGCTTCTGTCTCTGAGAAATGGATTCTCAGCTGCCTCGTATGCTTCAGCAAAATCTGCATCACCTGCATACATATCTTTGAGGTTTTCAAAACCCAAGGTTTTGACCCGGAACTCCTGCAACAACAAACATTTCCTGCTCAAAGCATCAGCCACTTTGTTAGCAGTTCCTGAAATGTGTTTTATCACAAATGTGAAATTCTGCATATACTCTACCCATTTTGCATGCTTTTGGTTCAACTTATCCTGTTGACTTACAAACTGCAATGCATGACTATCGCTATACAATACAAATTCCTTCGGAATCAAGTAATGCCTCCACTTCTTTAGTGCCTGTATGATGGCATAAAACTCTTTATCATATGTGGAGTATTTCAGCTTTGCTTCATCCAACTTCTCGCTGAAATATGCAACTGGCCTGTCCTCTTGACTCAAGACCGCTCCTATAGCATATCCACTTGCATCACATTTCACCTAAAATGTCTTTCGAAAATCAGGCAACACCAGAATTGGTTGCTCTGTGATCTTCCGCTTCAACAGATTGAAGATTTTCTCAGCTTCTGCTGTCCAATGAAAAGACTTGTGCCGCTTCTTCACTGTGTCCATCATCGCTGTGCTAATTCCACTGAAATTCTTGATGAATTTTCTGTAGAAACTAGCCAAACCATGGAAACTCCTTACCTCAAAAACATTTCTGGGTGATGGCCAATTCTTGATCACTTTCACCTTCTCAGGATCCATCTTCAACTCATTTGCTGATATGACAAAACCCAAATAAATGAGCTCTGTCTTCATGAAGGAGCACTTCTTCATGTTGATTAACAACTTCTCTTGCTGTAGCCTCCTCATTACAATGGCCAAATGTTTCAAATGTTCAGCCTTCGTCTTACTGTAGATCAATATATCATCCAGATATATGACTACAAACCTCCCGATGAATTCCTTCAGGACTTCATTCATCAACCTCATGAATGTGCTCGGCGCGTTTGTTAAACCAAACGGCATGACCAGCCATTCGTACAAACCTTCATTTGTCTTGAACGATGTCTTCCATTCGTCACCTTCCCTCATGCGAATCTAATGATATCCGCTCTTAAGATCAATCTTTGAAAAATAATTTTCCCCACTCAGGCAATCCATCAGATCATCCATTCTCGGTAGTGGAAATCTGTACCTGATGGTTATCTTATTTATCACCCTGGACTCTGTACACATCCTCCAGCCTCCATCCTTCTTCGGACTAAGCACTGTTGGAACAACACATGGACTCAAGCTCTCCCTGACTAGTCCTTTATCCAGCAAATCCTGGACCTGGTTCTTGACCTCCTCATTCTCCTGTGGCGTCAATCTGTACGCAGCCTTATTCGGCAAACTGGCTCCTGGTATGAGGTCTATGTGATGACTCACACTCATCGGTGGTAACGAACGAGGTAGTTCGTCCACAATGATGTCAGCGAACTCTTCCAGCAGTCCTTGAATCTCATCCGGTAAGTCATCCACTCTTGTGCTAGTCAGGACAATTCTCGGTTTCCTGACCACAAAGAATTGTGTATCTTCCTTCTTCTCCATTTCTGTGAGAAGCTCCTTCCCACTCATGAGAAGTATTGTGTTACTTACTTCCGGCTTCACTTCTTTATCCTTTATCGGAAGCAATTTGTGTGTCCTCCCATCCTTCCCTAAAGTATATGTGTTCATCCTCCCGTAATGAACCACATTCTGTCATATTGCCATGGTCTACCCAGCAATACATGACAGACATCCATGGGAATGACATCACATAGGACCTTATCATTATATCCCCCAATTTTAAATTCAACTAAACATTGTTTAGTGACACTCACCTGATGTCCCTTTTGCAGCCATGAAACCTTGTATGGACTTGGGTGATCAATTGTCTCCAACTCTAGCTTCTCCACCATCTCGGTTGAAACGAGATTATCGGTGCTTCCGCTATCTACAATAACCTTGCATTTCCTGTCCTTGGTTGTGCAAGTTGTTATAAATAGTCTGGTCCTCTGCACTGTGCTTTCCACCTCCTTCTCAGGTGTCAAAAGGACCTTATACATCCCAAGCGATCTTCCACTGTCTGCATCTTCTGACTCAGCATCACACCTCTGCGCTTCTGTGATGTGAGCTTCTCCTGCATCCTTCTTTTTCTCTGGACACTCGAATGATTTGTGCCCATTTTTCCCACATGTAAAACATGTGATCACTCCTCCTCTTCCTCTACCTCGACCTCTAGTATGAGGAAGAGTGTTTGCATTCGCATAACCGCCACCCTGCTCTGTATGCTGTCTCCTCGGCTCAGCATATTGCTGTCCTCGCTGTGAGGTTCCACCTCTCTCAATCTTACCCTGAGGTTTTTTCCATTCCTCCTTGGGCTTCTGAAATTTCTCCTATGAAACTGCCTTGCCCCTGGGCTGACTTCTGCCTCACCCTCGCTGTCCTTGCTTATGGCTCAGCTTCTCCTCGGCTTTCAGAGCCATCTGGTAAGCATCCTCAACTGTTCGGATGGTTGCCATACTTAATTCATCCTGAATTTCATACCTCAGGCCATTCAGATACCTGGCAACTTTCTCATCATCGCTCTCCCGATGACCTGCTCTGATGTTGAGCTTATAAAACTCTTCGGTGTATTCCCTCACCGTCATCAACTTCTGTCGCAGGTTCTGCATTCGCCTGAATAGTGTGATCTGATAATCCCTCGGGATGAATTTCGCTTTCATCTTAGCAATCATTCGATCCCAGCTTTTAGTTTTTTGCTTTCCTTTGGAATGCCTATCTGCCTGTAGCTCGTCCCACTACAATGCTACATGTCCTTTCAATTTTGTGATAGCATGCCTTACCTTTTTATCCTCTTCGATATATTCATAGTCGAAGTAGGTGTCAAGAGTTCGGATCCAGTCCAACAACTCTTCTGCATTTAGGCTTCCTTCATACGCTGGAATATCTATTTTTGTCTTCGAACTCATCCTGGCGATATCTTTAATCAATCGCTCAGTTGATGCCTCCTCTGCTATGGCCTCTCCTTGTGGTACAGCTTCAGCTTCACCTTCGGAGTCACTTAGATCTCCAGTACTTGTTGTGCGTCTATGCGCTGCTTCCATATCTTCCATTCTGGCACGAAGGTTTCATAATTCCCTCTCCATCTCTACATTTTGTCCTTGGCTACTTTTTTCTCTGGACATTTCTCTTTCCCCCTCGGGATTGGGTGATTGTCTACCTCTTCTCGGCGGCATGGTGAATTCTTCTCTTCTTCTCTGCTACAAAAATAGAGAAATTATCCCGCTCTGATACCACTTGACGCAGCACGCGCCACCCACGCATCCCGCTTCCACCAAGACCTTCTTTCACTCAGGCCCGAAGAGTCAAAGAACTCTTCCCACTCCTTTCGGGAGTTCTCAATACCCACAGAAATCTCCTTTCGGCGATCTCCCCTTTGCCTTGTCAGGAAATCAGGTTTCGCGATATCGCGAAACTCGTGGGCACAGTTCTCGTGCTAACCAAAACCCCGAACCCCAATGGGTCAAAGGTCAACGCTTCCGTGCTTGTCAGGGATTTCCCTATCGAGAAATCGGAACATGCGAAGTCACGGTTCACATGCACCACGAATCTCCGAACCCCGAACTCCGATACGCACGTGCACTTTCTTCCTACCACATCGCCTTCTCTCTCCGCTCTATCAGGAATCGCGTGATCGCGATTTCACCGGTTGCAATTCCTTTGCACCGGGAAGTCCCGAATGCTGAATCCTGACTCTCCGGGATCTTGCGCCACCTGTCACGATGGTGATCGACGGCTCCAATGGCTTCGGGAAATCGCGAATCACGATTTCGATCAATATGAAACTCTCACCTCCATAAACTCCAAAGGCTGAATCCCCGATGAATCTTGGACTCCTCCCGCGCCTAAGAGTTAAATCCCACACAACTTTCCAAGATCTGACGGTAGGCGGGAATTCATGAATCTCCCCCTGCAAGACCTAGCCGTCGATTCCTCCTCCGTAAAGAATTCTCCCGATCAATATCTTTCTCCTGCTTGACCCTTCCTTGAGCCGCTTCCTGGCACTCCTCCGCTGCGTCACAAAGGAACTATCCCTCCTGATCTTGTCAACTCTGACTCCTTCAGAGACTTTATGAGGGATTATTTCACTCACTCCTTGCAGACAAACCTTCGAACACGACTAAGTGTTGAAGCTTCCTCGACTCTGCGCGTTCCCCCACGACAGCAGTCCTAATTTCCTTTCTCAGAATCGCAACCCTGAGCCTTCTTCTAGCCTGCGCACGCCTTGCATGGCTCTACCAACCCAAAACCAGTTTTTGGGTGAATGAGAATAAGGGTTTAACTGTTGAGCCTCATCAACGCACTCTATGCAGATGAATTCAACTGCACTCTATGCAGGAATCTCCTGGCTCAGAATAGAGAAACCATTGAAACTAATTTCTTACCCTCACAGATTTCAATTCAACTATGAAACCACATACACAACATATTTAAAACAAATGCATATCCAGAAAAAACTAACATTCATGAGCACATAATGACATATACAGAGAAACAACACCAACCATGAAATTGAATCATAATTGTCTTCTATTAATTCAATAACATCTGTACAAGGGTGTCCTCCAGAATTTCTCTGCTTGCCCTTCTCTTTTGAATGCTTCTGAATGAATGAATCTGAATTATGTTACAATGTACAAGTGAGGGTGTCTATATCCATTTTCCCTCTCGAAAACTGAAACTGTCTAATCTAGACTTAACTATTCTATCTACTTGCATTAAATCTATTCTAAGAGTGGCGCAACAACTCCCAAGTATCTCAAAACGTGTGCTGGCGTTGTCCAGTTGTCTCCTCTCAATGTGCTGGCTCGCTTTGATGAGTGAGCGATTCTCCTGCATCAATCTCTTTTCGACAGCCGTCAAAGTATTTGTGCAAATATGTCCATCATCTCTTTCCTATGTCGCTTAAGGGATTCCTCGAGCAACATTTTGAAAAGATATCATATCTTGTCGTCTTTCTTTTCATTCACCATGGATGATTTCTTGGGTCTGAGAAAACAGTTTTCCTCAAGAGAAACAAGCTTGAGACCCAACTCTCTATACCTTGACCACATCGGGGACATGCATTAAAAAAATGACAAGGAGCAGATCGCTCTAATACCATTGATCCAGATTTATGAGCAGAATGAAATGAAACCATAGATTTATGATATTAACATAGAGACATAATGAAAAATAACAAAGATACAATAAATCGTGGCTTATATTAAATAAGAAATATGTTGAAAACTGTAAAATGCATACTGAAAACAAGCCTGCTAGAATGGTGGCAACTTATCTTTGAGAAGAGATGTGATGGATATGCTCATTCGTAAGAATATGAGTACAATGAGTCCCTCAAGTCATTTTTACAATAAACATGAATGCCAAAACCCTAGACATCCAAAAACCTAACCCTAGGAGATGAAGCGCCAAAAGTCATGTGCGCCCTGTTGGGGTAAGTTAGTAGATTAACTTCCCGAAGTCGAAAATTTTGCATACGATCTTTGTTTAGGGTGCACGATAGCTTGCTGGAAAGGTATTGATGAGGAACTTCATTTAGGGGGCTCAACCAAAGACTTTATACATCATTAGGCTTCCTGATCACAAAAAAACGTCATTTAGGCCCTCAAAATGGCCCTCGAAGTTAAGGAATCGAAGTTGCCAAAAACTTGTTTTGAGCCAGTTGGACAAGGTGGGTAGCTACCGAGATCCTCCTGGATCAACATGATTATTTTGGGCTGATATATTCTAAAATAAATGGTAACATTTTTTCAAAAAACAAAGCAAAATTTGAAAAGTGCACAAGACAGACAAAAAAACTTTGCAGATTCGAAAAGAACACCTGTAAAATTAAATATAGGGGATCATGTTTATATTAAATTCAAACCCATAAACAATGCATTGAAATTGGGATGAAATTGGGAAAACATACCATGTTGGAACCATGGTATTGCGAGCCATTTCAAGTGCTCTCTAGAGTAGGGCCAATGGCCTATCAACTTGCACTTCTAGCCAATTTAAAAGTTCACAATGTATTTCATGTTTCATTATTAAAGAAGTATGTACATTATACAAATCATGTTGTAAATTGGAATGTGATTCAGGTGGAACGAGAAGACGAGTTTCAAGTGGAACTGCTACGTATTCTTGACAAGAAGGAAATTCTATTGTGAAACTAAGCCATCGCTCAGGTTAAATTGCACTGGAGAAAATTTAGTCCTTAGTAGGCTACTTGGGGGATGGAGGAAGCCATGAGAAAGGCATACCCATCTCTGTTCCAAAGATGATATGCTCATCTTGGAACACTGAGGATAGTGTTCAATTCAAAGGGGGGAGGATGTAATGTTCCGCAGTTTACAAACATTTAAAGATTTTATTTTTTTACAGTTTAAGATGTGGAAGAATTGGAAAAGACTTACATGAAATTATATCATCATATACATTGATGATGGATATTTTTGTAATCTTTATTTTTAATTTATTTTAATTAAAAATGAAACAGACTGATTAGAGAATCCATTTACAAAGAGTAAATCTTTATTCCATGGGTGACTGAAAAGGATAAAAACCACCAAAGTAATTATTGTCCGTGGGACAAGTTGAACCATACTCCCAAATGGGTGGGATGTGAGGGAACAAGCTAGAAAAAACTTAGGCTAAGAAGATTCCCCAGGGTTAGAGATGAGGCTAACTTGAAAAGAGATAGAAAAGTTATTATATGTACAAGTATGTTATGAGGTAGGACGTTGCTTAGTACTTTTGAATTGATTTTGACGATTTAGAGAAGAACTAAACTCTGAGAAATTTGGAGAAGGTGATACAGTTTCAGTCCCTATGGAATAATGATTTAGGTATGGGGGTGAAAAGATAAATAAATATTGGTTCTTCATGTCTATGGTTGGGAGGAATTGATTATCTACTAAGTTTGTTTCCTGTTTTTGAAGAAGACCCGGATATGCTTTCTAAATTTATTTATTTCAATTTTGATAGTTTTTCATTGTTACAGTAGAGAATATTTGCTAAAACTATAATGTTTTTATACAATTTGTGAAATGTTGTAGTATCTATTTTAGCTATTGGAATACTATATTCTTTTATCATTGAATAATTAGTAATAAGAAACACTAAATCCCACTAGCATGTTTCCTATTTTGAAAAAAGTGGTATTTTTTAATAAGTATTGCAAAAAGAAAGAAAAGTAGAAACAAAAAAATTGATTGTTGTTGTTTATGTACACAATTTTTTATTATTATTGCAGTAAGAAAGAAAAAGGAATACCTAGTTTCTTTTCTTATCTCCAAATAGATTTAAATGTTCAGAAGATGAAGTTGAAAAACTCAAAAAGTACTTGGCTAGAAGTAAAAATAATTTATTGTATATCTAGTAAGATTATGACAGATCTTTGACTATATAGATATTATTCTTCTCTGAATATGGGTTTCCTTATAAATAAAATAAATCTTGTTAAAAATATAAAAGGATATATCTGGAATAGTACATACTGTTGAAACACACACTGACACTCAGGGGGGGTGAATTAGTGTCTTAAAATTTTGGACAATTCTCACACTTTCTCAAATTACTTAAATTATATGAATAACATATATGTATTTCAATTAATTATATATATATATATATATATATATATATATATATATATATATATAACACAAGCCATATAAAGAAAAATGAATATAATCTATTATTAAACTTGAATAAGTACATAAGATTCCAATCGTCAAACTACTCAATTCCAACTGAATAAGAGAGATCCAATTCTCAGATAAAAGACCCAGCTTGTAGTTCTCAGATCCAATTGAGATGTGAGGAATACAACCCTCATAACAAGACCTAGCTTGTAAACATACACCAACCTGATAAATAATGAACCTTCATTCAATCCATTGTATATATAAATTATCCACCAAGATACCTAATATTCACCACAACTTCTGATATAATATTCCAATAGGTATAGGATTGAACCATTGTGTCTTTTGACATGAACCATTGCACCTCTTCCTAAAATACCTTCTCCTTTTATTCCTTAATTTGTCGTGTAAGTTTCTCAATTTAATTAGAAGACTAATCTTGATTCAAATTTATTCCTCATGAGTTTATCACAGGTATGGATCAACTTCTTATATCATTCCCATACTTCTGTTGTGTCCCCAGTTCTCCAACAGATCATATTCAAGATTTTACCGTCTCTCTGTACTATTATGGTGTTAATCTTGTCAAATTACTCCACAGAACCTTAATTGTTTACAAAAATCAAATTTTGCAAAGGCGCTTTCTTCAACTCAATGTTCAAATGATTGCGGGCTCAAAACCACATGATTATCCATTAAGCACTCCTCCTAGTGCCTATTCTTTCGCCCTTATTCCTTTATCACGATACTAATGCTAGAACCAAGTCCTACAGACTTTGAACTTCTTCCAGAGTAATAATTTCCGAAGTACGTATAAGCACTCCATGTTAAGATTATTCATCATATTCCCTTAGGCTAAGAACCAAAGGCTTAATCCAATGACTGAGATTTCACTCTCCTTGATTTGATGAGTGACTAGATTCTAGATATTCTTTTAACACTTCCAATGAACTAAATCCTACGTGTCCATGCTGATATGTATCTGTTGACATGGAACTGGCTTAGTGGTTGACACATATCATCTTGATTCATGACTTTCATATACCTTATATTCCAAATGAGCCTTGACATGTGTCACCTTTCGGAATGTACCATGTGTCACTTTCTAGACCGTTGATTAGATCTAATGATTTGTGTTATTTCAATCTTCTTATCAGATCAATCAGCTATGATATAATCAATCGTTGAGTGGACGGTTATCATTCATTTTAAACATGGAATTTTACTTAGAATTATTTTATGTGACAGTTTCACGGACTTTCAGACTTTTAGAATCACATGTTTTCTTGGGTGTCATCAAAATGCACACCCAACTTCCGCAGCCTCCAAGATGAACCTATACTTAGAAAAATCTTCAAGTGATTTTTCTGATTTTTCTCTGGTTTGTGGACTCTCAGACTCGCACACTCATATATCTTCTATGGTGTCATCAAAATGCACCCCCAACTTCCACAAACTCAAAGATGAACCTATACTTAGAAAATATTTTAAATGATTTTTATCGGGTTTGTGGACTCTCAGACTTGCAGACTCACATATCTTCTATGGTGTCATCAAAATGCACTCCCAACTTCTGTTACTTCCATAATCAAGCATACTTAGAAATTTTTAAGTGATATAGATATAATATGATACTTAGCCATTTTTTGGTTGCTCAACGGACTCACGGAAAGAGATCCGAGCCATCTGATCATGATTTCATTTTTATCCAATGATCAACATCGTTTCTTCATTCTTTACCGTTCAATCGTGCTCTTTTTTTTATCTGACGATCCAACATCAATATCTATGATTAGTCTGCATGTTTTCGCAAATCAAACGAATGGTCATGCTTACTCCACAATCCTTTGTACATATTTCCTCAATTGCATAACTCTATTTCTACTTCACCCGAATGCGTCTTCTCTCCTGAGATTTGTGTCAATGCACTTTCCTGCATACCTTTTCCATGGTTGCGATCAATGACAACTATGACTTTGCATGTGTCTTGAACATTGCTATCATTCCTGAGATTTTGATGTGTTCTTCTGCATATATTTTCCTTGGTTGACATCAATGCCAACTAGACTTCCAACACATACAACAGTAAGAAAATTAAATGATGCTTTTAACTCTAAATGGCTTCAAACCCTAATGATAGATTTAGGGTTCCTCATCAAAAAACCGTCTTAATATGGTATGGAAAAATAACAACATAAAAGGAAGATAACACAAATAATCATTTAATTATATAATATGAAAGGGATTAAAACCCCGGATTTAAGTGAAAGGGTTTATTAAAAAATGGAACCTTTAAATCATATCTAGTGCACATGAGCAACAAAGTTCAAGTGAAAACTAGAAAAAGGGAGCATTGTAATGAGTTCATAGCCACAAACTAAATACCAAAACTACTCATTCAAATATTTGACCATCGAATCGATGCTTTCAAAATGAATACAAAATTCAAATCTATGATAACTTTATAAGGGAAATGAAATTTCTCTAAGAATCATGGAAGTTGTACTCCACCAAAGATTCGACTTACCCATCTATATCATGCTTATGAATAAAATAAATGACTATCAAGAATGCAAAAAGCTTTCGAGCTAGTTTAACAAGCCAACTAATATGTAATCAGGGTATAAGATAATAATAATGGAGTACTTATCATTCTTATATAAAAAAGAAAACACATGACTTGTCATTGATCTAGGAGGATCCCAGTGGCCACCCACCTTTTGCAACTGGCTCAAAACATTTTTTTGGCAACTTACTATTTTTAACAATTTTTCGGGTCCCAAACTTCCAGGGCCATTTTGAGGGCCTAAACAATGTTATTTCACGATCAAGAATGTCAATGATAATTGAAGGCTCGAATTGAGCTCCCTAAACGAATCTCCTTGTCAATACCATTCAAATGAGTTATCGTGCACCCTAAACCAAGATCGTATGAAAAAGTTACAACCTCAAGAAGTTGATGTACTAACTTACCCCAACGGGGCCCACATGAATTTTGGTGCTTCATTTTCCAGGGTTAGGTTTTTGGATGTCTAGGGTTTTGGAATTCATGTTTATGGTAAAAAGGCCTTCAAAGCCTCATTGTACTTATATTCATGTTAATGAGCATAGCCGTCACATCTATTCTCAAAGATAAGCTGCCAACATTCTAGCAAGCTTGTTTTCAGTCTACATTTTATAGTTTTCAACATATTTCTTATTTAATAGAAGTCAAGTTTTATTGTATCTCTGTTATTGTTCACCGTGTCTCTGTGTTAATATGATAAATACATGGTTTCATTTTGTTCTACTCATAAATCCAAATCAATGGTATCAGAGCAGTTTGCTCCTTATCGTTTTTTTTAGTGCATGTCCTTGATGGGGTCAGGGTATAGAGAGTTGGATCTCGAGCTTGTTTCTCTTGAGGAAAACTTCTCTTGCACACCCAAGAAATCATCCATGGAGGGAGAAAATAAACACGACAAGACAGGAGATCCTTTCAAAACGTTTCTCGAGGAATCCCTTGAGAGACAGAGGAACGTGATGATGGACAAAGTTTCACAAATCCTTCAGCGACTGTCGACAAGCGATGCATCCACCTCAAGTAGAGGCGTTGCCCCCTTCAAGGTATAAATAAATTTTGATATTCCTGTATTTGAAGGTCAAATATATGTGGATGCCATAGATAAATGGTTAAACCTTCTAAAAGGTTATTTTTCTGTCCACAACTTTTCCGATAGAGAAAAGATTACATTTGCGCTCCTCAAGGTCGTCCCCCATGTCAAATATTAGTGGGAGGATTTCTGTGAGAAAAAGGAAATAGATGGATCCACATTGTTTGCAGTTACACCCACTTGGGGTTCCTTTAGGGATGCTATTAAGGAACACTACTACCTTGTTGGAAGTTATGACGACTTGTATACAAGATGGACCACACTACGACATGAAAGAGACCAAACAATGCGAGAGTTCACCAATGTCTTCCATACCTTGTGCACCAAGCTGGGTATCAAATATTCTGAGAAAAAATTAGTTCTCAAGTACCGGGGAAGTCTACATAGATGCATCTATACAAAAATGAAGTTTTTTGAAATCTCATCCTTGGGCGTGACCTAACGATATGCTGTCAAAATTGAGCAGAATATTAAACAAAAGACGTGACAGTTTGGGTCTGGGAACCCCTCACAGTAGAAGTAGGGCAAGGGTAGCTCCAACCCGCAAAACAAATTACACAAAAAAAATGGGAAACCTCAGGATAACCAGTCCAAGCCACAAGAAAAGAAGGAGAAGGACAATGGGAAGACGAAGAAAGATACTAGGAAGTGGTACGACTTCCATAATAGCACCTGACATAACATTGTTGATTTTTTCTCAAAGAAGTCATTGGTGGCTAAGGTAAAAGCCTTTGAATCAGACGTAGGATCCAACTCTGAGTCAGAACCAGAAAAGGGGAGAGAAATCATTGACGCGAAACCCAATTCCACCATTTCTACCACCAAGAGCTAGCCCAGTGAACCTAATGAGCCAGAGGAAGGCAAGCGTTCTTTCATTGACGGATGTGGGTGAAAGGCACTTCGCTGCACTTCATCGTTGATAGTAGTAGCCAGATGAACATCATCTTAGTAGAAGTCCACTTCCTTCCAACCCCACATAAATTTGGTCTTACCACCACGCCTTGCCGACAACATCACACTTGCATCCCTACACCATCGGATGACTTCATCAAGGAAGTGATATTCGTGTTAGCCAACAGTTTCACCTATCGTATGGCATCGAGCCATTCAAATATGAGGTATTGTGTGATGTTGCTCCCCTTGAAGTTTGTGATGTTCTTTTGGGCCAACCCTATTTATGGAAACCTCATGTTGTATATGAGTCTAGGCCTTGTAATTTTATTATTACTTTGAATAAGAAATTGTACAGGATACCTGAGGTAGTCCCACCTAGTGTTATTTCCTTGATATCTGCCAAGCAATGTAGGAAGGTCATCTCTCAGACTAGGAAGTTTGTTTTCTTCATGATTCACTCTCAAAGTGAGCGAAAGGTTGCAGCCACATCCATGGCCTCCAAGAACGACCTCTCCATGGAACATAATAAAGTGTATAAGGTCATGGAACAATACAAAGACATATTCTCATCACCTACTAGGGTACCTATGCATTGTCAAGTCAAACATTCCATCGATCCGACCCTCGATGCACCGCTACCCAATAGGCCCGTCTATCGTCACTCTCTGCTAGAAAATGAGGAGATCAAGCATCATATCCAAGAACTACTCCACAAGGGGCATATCCGACCTAACTCATCACCTTGTGGAAGCCCAATCATGCTAGTGCAAAAGAAATATGGGACCTTGCAACTTTGCATTGATTACCGGGCCCTAAATAAAATCATAATCAGGGACTGATACCTGATTCCCCGAATTGACGATCTTCTTGATCAACTCAAGGGGGGAAAATACTTTAGTAATATTGATCATAAATTATGGCTACCATCAGTTCCCAATAGAGTAGACAAATGTATGGAAAACTGGATTCAAGTCAAAGGAAGGTCTTTTTGAATGGTTGGTCATGCCCTTTGGTTTTACAAATTCCCTAACAACTTTCATGAGGATGATGGATGATATCTTGTGGATTTTCACTAATTATTTTGTGGTGGTGTATCTGGATGACATCCTCATCTACAACAAGACTTGGGCATAACACTTGCATCATATTAAACAGGTTCTACACACTCTACGACAATACAAGCTATATGACAACTTGGAAAAATGGTCCTTCGGCATGGACAAGGTCCAATACCTAGACTACATTGTTTATGCACATGGTGTGAATGTTGATCCAACCAAGATCCAAGTCATCCATGACTAGACAGCCCCAACTACGTTCATTGAGATTCAAATCTTCCTAGGCCTTACCAATTTCTATCGCAGGTTCGTGTTGGGATTCTCCCATATTGCATGCGCCCTCAACCAAATAGCCAGGGGTGGTGGTAAGGCCAAATTTATGTGGGGTATATCCCAATAGAAAGCATTCAATGATCTGAAGCAACTCTTGTACTGAGCCCCATTTCTTTCATTACATGACGTGCAACATCCCTTTGAGATCAACACAAATTCTTCAGACTATGTTGTGGGTGCAGTCATAACTCAACACAACCACCATGTGGCCTATCATAGTGAGACACTATTAGATGTTGTCTGTAAGTACACTACTTACACCAAATAAATGTACTCCATTGTGGAAGCCTAGCACCAGTGGAGGCATTACATTCTCGGGAAGGAGACAATAATTCACACTAGTCATAAGTCGCTACATTTCATGTAGACACAAGGTAAATTGCAGAATAACCACCATCAAAAGTGGTCCACATATTTGCAACAATTCCACCTCAACATCAATAATAAAACAGGAAGTACCAATAATGTCACTGATTGCCTCAACCGACCTCCAGTCACGACACTCACCACAATGCTAGAATATTGCAGCCACGAGACCTCCAGATGGCCCCACCTCTATGAGACATGTCCTAATTTCTCCAAAACCTACGAGATGTTGAGCACACACACAACTGTCACTAATTTCCATCTTCAGGACATGCTGTTGTGCCCTCTGGGCCATCTTTGTGTTCCATTAAGTGAGCGAGCGAAGCTGGTTTGGGAAGCCCACTACAGTCAGATGACAAGACACTTCGGTGTGGAAAATATAGTGGCAGTGCTGCAATGACATTTCTACTGGCCGAAAATTTGATAGGATGTCAGCAAGTATATTTGGTCCTGCACTATCTACGCTATTTCCAAACCAACTACTAAGAAACAAGGCATGTATACTCCATTGCCTACTCCTAACAGGCCCTAGGAATCCATCTCAATGGACTACATGTTGGGCCTTCCGTCCACCAAGCGACGAAATGACTATGTTGTTGTGGTTGTTGATCACTTTTCCAAGATGGTGATTATGGAAGCCTACAAGAAGAGCATCACAATGAAGGCCACTGCTAAGCTCTTCTTTGAACAAGTGTAGGTACACTTTGGGATCCCACAAACCATTATCTCAGATCAGGATAGTCGGTTCCTCAACACATTTTGGTCGAGCCCGTGATCACTGCTGGACACCAAGCCCACCAAGTCCACTTCCTTCCACCCCCAGATGAATGGCCAAACCAAGGTCATCAACCGGATGATCGTGCACATCCTATGCATGTCATACAATTCCAAGCACCCCCATACCTAGGATGAGAGTCATCCCTATGTTTACCACAACTACAATACATCCATACATAGCTCAATCGGCCACAACCCCTTTCAGGTGTGGTTGGTATTTCAACCATTAGGTCCCATGGATGTTGCACTACCCCTTACAACCACCCAGGTAGACTCGCTGCATACTCTAACTAAAGCTGACAAATCCACTCGATTCATTGAGCGGATCCAACACATCCACCAACAGGTTCAGGATATTTTATATAAGTCCAATGCAAGGTACAAGAAACACCATGATCAACACTGGGTGGCACACTAGTTTCAGGTGGGAGACAAAGTTTGGTTGCACTTGTAGAAAGAATGCTTTACAAGGCCTCATCGGAAGCTTCATCCACTCTGTTATGGATGTTACACCAGCACCAAGGTTGTGGGTGACAATTCCTTTGAGCTCAACCTTCACTCTTTCCTTGGATTGCACCCAATGTTCAATGTGGACCTCCTTCGGCCTTATTTTTCACCATTATTGGACACCTCAAAGATAATAGAACAATTGAGACCAACAAAGCTCAAACCTAACTGTATGGAATAATAATCCACTGATCATATCATGGACACACAGGTCAAGGGAACTCTCCAGTAGAGGATCCAACTTTATTGGGTTGTTAAGGCAGGGAAGCTCCTGCACCAAGGCAAGTGGCTCATCTGGGGCCAAGTTTTGTAGAAATTTCCTCATATGATGGGGAAACTTTACACAATAGAGACCATTTCTTCCTAAGGGGGGAGGGATGAGAAGTTGATATACGACCATGAGAAGTTGATATACTAACTTACCCCAATGGGGCCCACATGAATTTTGGCGCTTCATCTCCTAGGGTTAGGTTTTTGGATGTCTAGGGTTTTGGAATTCATGTTTATGGTAAAAAGGCATTCATAGCCTCAATGTACTCATTTTATTTTGAATGAGCATATCCGTCACATATCTTCTTAGAGATAAACTACCACCATTCTAGCAAGCTTGTTTTTAGTCTACATGTTTGTAACACACCCACGACGAGTAATAAAATTTTTCACTTTTCTTTAAGGACAAAATCTCCATTCATGGTTCCTAATTTGGAAGGTCAGGGAACCAGTTTGACTTCCCGGTCGAGGATCTCCAATTCTGAAGCCAAACAATTCTCTGAGACCTTGATGGTCTTATTATATAGTTAAATGCAGAACCTTTCGGTCTCTTGGTGCAGGTTTAAGGGCACCCGCGACCTTCCATTTCGCCCTACTGCGAAAACTGAGAGTGTCAGGCGTTAGCTCCTTTTGTTTGATAACCCCCCTCTCTTGATGTGACCTTGGCGATGACCATGTTATTGTGGGCATGGACACAAGCGGTTTGGGGTCAAACTACTTTTGGGCCCGCAATGCTCTCACCACCTCCATGTGTCCTCTTGATGAAACCACGGTTTGAATTGCGGTCTGCCCTCAACATATTAAACTCCTCATAGCTCCTTTCCCTGCAATGCTACGAGATCGTCGATCTCACGATCTTGACGATAACGTCCAAAATCGACGATTCAAATCTGTGCCCTTCTTATCTACAGACCAGATTAGCTCCTTTTGAAACTCGACCTACGTGAACAAGCACCAGACACAAGTTTCTCTCATGCAGCCACGGGCTGTGACCGCCCGCCTACCCAAAAGGTGTTTCGGGAGTTCACATGTCTAGTATTCTACATGTGAGTCACCCTGAATCTCCCCAATCACCGAAATCCCGATAGGGTCCTAGCACATGCTAGCTCCTCCTTTATCCTCCTCCACATGACCATTACCTGTGACCACAAGCCTAATCGAAAGGCGCGTCGTGAAATCGCGTATCGGGTCCTTGCGAGTTCTCACTATTCTCCCCTTTGACTTTTTCCTCCTATGAGTCAATGAAACATTTATCTCTCTCCATGCGTCCCTTCCGATGGACTGTTCTGATGATGTCGAGATCTCACGACTTGCGACCTCCAAGTCACAACTTCCTCCACATTCCCGACTTCCGAAATGCCGATATTTCGGAGCACCAAATCCAACGGTCAAGGAGAGTCCCGATATATCCTTAGATCTATAGTCTAGGTTATTTTGTGTCATCGATTTTCAGAAGACTTGACCGCGCTAACACGCCAATCTCCCGATGTGCGAATTTGTGAAGACTGAAGTAGCCGAGGCGTTAATGCCTGCTCTCCTTCTTCAAATCTAACGGTCATGAAAGACCTTGGATCCTCCTGAACAATTCTCGTTCGTTCATCTCCCAAATGAAAGGGTGTTCTATTTCGATACTTGAATCTCGCTATCCTTCCTGAGCTTCGTCAGTTATAAAGGACTTAATAGCGTTGCGCTCTTTCTCCTGGACTTAAAACTTAGAAGAGTCTTTTGCACACCTCTTGTGCTCCTTCATCAAGTCTAGAACCTAAGTGTTTCTCGGTCTCTGCTTACCTCAAAGAGAGCTTGTGCATACACGTACTACCTCTCCTGAGCTTATTGGACTCTGTCCTCGCAGTGATTGCGGGGTTCAACCTCTGCCAAATCAGGAAGTACTCACGTGACTCTAGGACTATGACGAAGTTCTCTAGGAAGTGCTTCCGAGGGATTAAACTAGCGCATAAGGAAAATCAAGAAGATATGAAAGTTTTCAAGGAACAAACTCATACTTCTAATTTAATCATTCAGTACAAGGATTATTTTAGGCATTTAAAATACAAGCATGCAATTCATTATTTCCAATTCAAGACACAAGGAATAAAAACACTTATAAGAACCATAAGGCACAATGCAACTGCTGAGAGGGGTGCTCGTTTCCACCCAACCAATGGCTCAGTCACTCCCGATGGATTTATCACTGGCCACCCCCGAGCTTAGGCCACGATGATTTGAGATTCAATCTCTCACTTCCAGCTCAACAAAATTTAGGGACGAAGGTTACTCTCCTTCTCCCTATACAAGAATAGACGAGGATGAAGGTTACTCTCCTTCTCCTGACTCAATATCTATCTCCTATAATCAGATTTCACTTTTCACTTTCAATCCTTCCTCGGACCCAAAATTTTCCGCTCTCGTCTCTGTATTCTTTGTCGGTCCTCTCTTCCCACACCTCACTTCCTTTATTGCCTTCCTCAACAAGATTGCATGTGGCTCGAATCCCCAGTCCCTGGTCAGGTCCAAAATCATTACAGATGGGCGGTCTGCCCCATCCCCTCATTAACTCTTGAGGAGTTCTTCCTACCTACCAGCCTGAATGTAATTCATTTCGGGTCAGAGGGTTGTTTTGATCTTGAGCAATTAAAACCAACATAGTATTGGTTTGGTGGAGGTTAAAGAAACCATTCCAGCTCCCCTCCACCACCTTTCATTAGCAATTGTGGTCTTTATTAGCACATCCCTTTCTCAACAGTTATGCAACACGTTTCCATTATCCATTAAAATAACAGGATTTACATTCATCGACCTTTTATACAAAGGTCCATCAAATCAAACATTCACACTTTGAGTTTTCCATAGTTCTTGGCCAATAAAGTCATATTTACAGACTGGGGAAACAAGGTGTTACAATTTCCTCCCTCTTAAAGGAATCATCGTCCTCGACGTTCTATCTATCAACATGATAGGTATGTATAGAAGTAAACAAAATCGGGTATGCTTGTCTCATGACATCTTCCATTTCCCACTTAGCCTCATCTAGGCCAAAGTGTTTCCATTTCACCTTGACCCGTGCCACGGTTCGGTCCCTGAGTGAGGTTTCCTTCCTGTCTAATATGCATTGGGGTTCTAGCAGTAATTCTCCCTCCGACTCCACCTGGATCAACAAATTGTCAATTATATGATTATCATCATGTACATATTTCTTCAATAATGAAACATGAAAAACATTATGTGCCTTTACGGTGGGGGGAAGTGCTAGCCTATAGGCTAGTGGTCCCACTCTATCTAAGATTCAAAGGGTCCACAATACCGAGGAGCCAACTTGGCACAGAATCCCATTCTCAGGGAACTCTTCCCGGGTCTAACTCTGAGATAGACATGGTCTCTGGTCTCGAACTCTCTGGGAGTTCTCTTTCTGTCGGCGCAACTTTTCTGTCTATCCTGAGAAATCTTCAGATTTTGTCTTATCTGAGCCACTTGTTGTTCCATTTCTTTCAGCATGTTGGGTCCGATTGTAATTCTGTCCACTAGATTTCTCCAGCTGATTGGAATCTTGCATTGTCTACCATAGAGGAATTCAAAAGGGTTCATCTTCAAGGATTCTTGATAACTTTTGTTGTAGGCAAACTCTAACAATGGTAGGTAGTCTTCCCACTTCTTAGGTTGATGCATTAGATGCATCCTTAGCATGTATTCTACTATTTGGTTCACTCTTTCTATCTGTCCATTAGTTTGGGGGTGATAAGCTATGTTGAATAACAATTTTGTCTCCAAACCGACCATTAGGGATTTCCAAAAACTTTAAGTGAATTTGGTATCTCGGTCAGATACAATTTACTTGGGCATGCCATGCAGTCTGAATATATCCATCATGAAGATGTTGGAAATACCTTTTGTTGGCAGAGGGGAAGACCCAGGGTTCAACGCTACAACAACACACCAAAAAAACCCTAACTACCGGCCCTTTTGGCAACACCTGCGAAGGAGATGAAGTCTCACTTGAGGTAGAGGCAGGGGTGGTTGCAGGACTCAAGTGTTTGCAACCTTAGCTAGGACACAGATCTGTGATTATAATACTTAACATAGCACTTAGCATCAATGGTTGATCAATATTCAACCAATAACTACTGCACAGATAGAACAGAGCATCGCATCATTCACTCAGATCTGATGAATTTAAGCACTTTATCATAAACAGGCAGGTTATATCTAGTAGATCAAGCACTAAGAACCTTCATATAGGTCAGATCTAACATTCTTACACATCATTAGCACAAAGCATCAACAGATTTATCTATCTCTATCAAAGCACTTAGCAAGAGAAGTTATAAACACATCAAGACAAGCACAAAGAAGAACAACACAGTGTTTACGTGGTTCACCCCCACCCTAGGGCTACGTCCACCAACTCTTCTTCTTTATTGTCTTCAGTCAATCGGTTACAAGAACAGAGCCTCAAAACCCTACTTCACCTAGGATAGGATATCTACGCACCTCGCTAGATCCTCCTTCCTTGTGTTACAGCACAAAGCACTTCATTACCTGTTACAATAACTTGCACCTAGCTCTGCAAGTCTCTCACAATATGCACAGAGCATCTACAAACCATACTTGCACTTAGCACTTATCTTATCAGCCTTACACCACACAGATCATCTCCCTTCTTCTTCTTACATAGCCTAGACATCTATATATACATTACAAAATAGGCCTAAACATGGGTAAACCCATGGGCCGACATCCCATGCCCGTTACATAATCCCAAAAACCCAAAAAGGACCCAAAAAGGGCCAAGATCCGTGATCTTTGCTTCGTTTTGCACTCCTCCTTCAACAGGATGTCGAAGTCCGAAAATAGCCCAAACTTGATCAGATCCCTCAAAACTTGTTCAAGGGCCAACAAGCCCCCAACACTCACCTGTGACTCATCTCGAGTCACTCTGATGTAGGAAGTTCTTCTTCGAACACTTCGAGCTTAGATTGAACTGCTTCGAACTGCTATTATGCTACAAGCTCTTGTTCAGAAAACTCTTGAATGACTGCATCATTCACAGGTCCTTCCAGGTGTTGTTCTGTTGCAGTGCTAACCTTCTCCAGTTCTTCTCCCTAGCTCTTGACCTTTAATAACAATTTGTAAGCCTTGTCTTGTACAGGTCGGAGTCTTTGAGTTACTTCAATAACTCTACTTTGGATAGCATGGATCTGTTGTTGGGTGGTTTGATGCTCTTGATATCTCTTCATTCTCTCCACAACTATCAGGTCTTTCAGCTGTGCCTGTAGTGTTTCTACGTGCTTCTTCGCCTCCTAGAGTTGCGACTCCAGTGCCTGCAAATCTGGGTTCTCGGTAATTTTCTCATATGTCTGGGCACTGTGTTCAACAGATTGCTTGCATTCTAAGGTAAGGGTCTTTATCCTTTCAACTGCACTCCTAGCAGTTGCTTCTCTTTGGTCCTTTACTTCCTGTGGGGTCTCGAGCACAGTGCGTAGTTCTAGGTCTGTAATGCATTGCTGCAGCTACTGGATCACTTCTTCAAGTTGCGCTACTTGCTTCATGACTTGATCCTCTGCCTTTAATTCTATGACAGTCACAGAGCGCAGTTCTCTATTGACTGCTTCCTTCACTTCAATTTGCTCGACGAGCAACTTTTCTTTGCATTGTTACTGCTATGACTTTTCTTCATTGAAATTCGCTTTGAGAGCACTCTTTTCCTATTCAGCAGCTCGATGTTGTTCTACAAGTACTCCCTGTACTTGTACCAAAGCCTGGGTGGCTTGTTTTGTTTCCTCTTATGCTCGTTGAATGAGAGCTTCGACTATATCAGCGAGCCGGTGGAGTTGAGCTGGTTCATCTCCTGTTTCTGGTGTTCCCAGTGGTAGAGGCACATTGGAGACTGCACGGCTGGATTGTAGTGCCTGCTACACCCCTTGGAGTTCGGCCTCAATTCTATTGTACATATCCTCCTTCTTAGCTTCTTGCTTCTTTGCTATCTCCGACGAAGCATTGTTTATAGCTACTATGATGAAATTGAAATCATCAGAGGTGAGGACGATCTACATCTTAGTTATAGGGGATTTTGATCTCTTTCGAGAGGAAGGTTTCAGGGGGGAAACCTTCCTTTTCTTCGAGAGGTCCTCCTTGTCTCTAGGCGGTGTTACTTCACCTTTCTTCTGTTCAGTTTATGTGCCATATATCTCTTCGCCATCACCCCCTCGCTCTGGTGATATGGAAGCAATCTTCATTGAGGCACTTCTTAAATCTTGTACTTCTTTGGTCTTCTTTGTCTTACTAGGTCTGAGTGTACCCTGCACATCTTCTGGGCTATCGATGTCAGACATCTCCGCAAGGTCAGCTGGAATAAGGAGGTTAGTAGAACATTCCTTAGTAATCTCCTCTAAGTCCTCCTCTGTTAGCTTATAGTAGGATTGAAGTTGTTTCTTGTGCTCGTCGGCACGCACTGTGATGTAAATAAAATGTCGGTCTGCACTAAATGTCATCAAGGGATTGAACTGGTGTAGAGTATTCGGAGTGATGCGAGGCTCGGACTGGATGGCTATCTTTAGTTGATTGTAGTATGTATGGAACACAGCATTTGACTGCCATTTCTTATTCATGTCACTTGAGTACCACAATGTACTGAACTTTGCGGCCAATGGTTCAAATGGCTTGATGTCCGAGAAGGTCGCACCTTCTGGTATCTCCCAGGAAATGAAAGCGATCAGGATCAAGAGCCAGCTGAAATGGAATTCATATCCTTGATCTTGCGCTTCTATGCAGTCAAGTTCCAACTGGTTCACTAGGTACTTCTCTCAATTCATTTGTAGGCCCTCTGTGCACTTCCCTGCAAGGTCGACTATAAAACCAGTCACTTGGGTGGGTCGGTTCTTGCGTACTAAATTTCCTGCAATCAAATGAAAGGTGAGGTGCACTGAGCCATTCTGAATAGAGGCTACCTTGTAGCCTCGCATGCACTTCTCGACATCGCCATAAGTGTCCTTGATCCTTTGTGTGAGAGCGCAGTCCATGGATTTTCCAGGATAGAAATCCTATGGGTCGGGTCCTTGCATACTCAAACCCATGATCTGATTGATCAAGGTCGGATCAACTGTGATACAACGGTTTAGCCACAAATATCCGCCATGGTAACAAGACAACAACATCTTGACACATGCATTCACCTCTTGGTGTCTTTCGAAGTGGGGAATTTTCATGACATTAAGTAGGGTGGACTGCGGGAGGTTATGGGTCCATGCTTGGGGAATTACCTTTGAGTTTTTCCCTTTTTTCTAGTTAGATACTTATGTGGGGCTAAAATGTTGTAGACTTTGCGATCTCTGAGGTTGAAGTAACTAAAATTCAACACTGCGATCTTATCTTGGTCCGCTCGCACTACGTGTATCCCCTTCAGGAGGTATGCAGTGACCAAGGTATACTCGAAATATATAGGTACATTGTCGCGGTTTACAACACCGCTTAAAGGTGGTATATAGGTGGGTAAGATAGTCGAGATCAGTTTAGCATTCACTAAGTCATCCTTGTTCTTAGTTCGCTTCTCATAGGATGGTCGGGATGGTCCTGCTCTGCGAGCAGTGGATGGAGAGGCTGGCAGTCCTCTCATGGATGATGATTATATACCTATAGACATCAACATGACTCTTTTAGTCAGGAGATCGATCAAAAATTCCTCAACAACTTTTTCTGCAGTGCTCAACTCATCTGACATACACGCTCGGGGTTAATAATATCAAGTTCGGGGGGTAGCTTATACAAAGTAATGAGATAGAGAGCATAAGCACGATGATCACTGTATAAACTCAACTTAGTCTGCGGGCTCAAATTCTCAATTGGAAAAAGTGTTCTCGGTGTGTGGCGCAGTGTGATAAATAGGTAACTCGACAACACGTCACTTGCAATGGGTATGAGGCCTTCATTAAATCAGTTATGTCCATTATGGCACGGTCCCAATGGTCGGATGGCAAGATGGCTGGCCATAAATGGATTTCTATCTGTTTGAAGCATTGACCTAACGGTTACAATGTCCCCGATGGCTATATTGCTTCGCCATGGAGAAGTGCCATGTGTCATTGTTCTGATATCCTGGTGAAGCTCCAATTTTGCAAATTTTCCTTCTGTGAGGTTCCCTTTGGAGCCTTCTGCAACTTATTGATCTTGGCTCTCTTCTTATTTAACTTTCTAGCCTTCTTTCCAGTGAGCTTCGTCTTGGTATTCCTTTTTCCATTCTGATTTTTGTCTTCTTTTGACCTAGTCACTTCGCGTTGTTGAGATTCTTCCCTAGGTTTCCAAGATAATACTTCTTTGTCTGGGATAGGTACTTCAATATTCTATGGATCCTCTAGTGTTCTTACAACTTCAACATCCGAGTCTCTAGTGTTAAATAGCCTCGATCTGTTCTGTTGTTCTTCGATCAAGTGTGCGATCCTTCTAGTCATGAAATCTTTTAACTCTTGCTTCTTCTATTCCAAACCTTCTTCTTCTTCCTTTCGTCTGGCTTGATCTTTGTCAATCCAAGGTTTTCCTAGTAGCATGGTAAATGGGACGTTGTCCTCAGTAAATTTAATTATCTCAAAATCTTCTTTTGTTGAAGTTCCATTAACATTCATAGGTATGCGAGCGAGCTTCCCACATAGGTTTATCAACTTTCCTCTAAATAAAACTATTCCTCCTAATGAAAGGAATCATAGCAGGATTCCCTATAGCTTCCCAAGTTTTCTCGGTCATGATGTTCACCTATGTTTCCTTATCTAGAACACAGTCAATGTTGGAGTCTCCTATTCTTGCTTCAATGCATTCTTTTTCCTTGAATATCTCTGATAATTTGACATGTCGGTGGTCATTCAGGGTTTCTTTCATTTGTAGCAACACTTTCTTTGATTCTTTCTGGGGTTTTGCTATTTCTGGATCCGCCTTAGGGTTTTCTTGATTCAGATTCATTCCTTCCAGCTTAGCAATCATTCTAGGGAAATCCAACACTTCATGGTCCATAGCTTTACAACAAAGACAACTAGGTCTTTTCCCAGGGAATTCCTTAGCAAGATGTCTCGGTATTATGCAACTGTAACATAGGGTTAATCCTCTCTTCATTTAAGTGATCCACAACCTTTCCTGTACTGCGCGCTAGGCTCATAGGAGCTAACCTGCAAAAAATTCTTTCTAGGATCCTGCATCCATTTGTTAGTCCAAACGTTCTTTCTATGAATAGGTATAACATATCTTTCACTATTCATATCAGATCTATTCATATCAAATATTTTTTCATCTATTAATACCCTAGTTTTCAAGATAGGACAGAATCTATAAAACATACCTAGATTCATACTTTTGAAATAGAAATTTCCACTAATCTTGCTTTTTCAGAGCACAAAGCCTTCAGATCTATATTTTTTTCTCTATTCTTACCTTTATCAGAGGACATAGCTTACATATCTTACCTCTTTTAATCAATAATTCTCACTTTTACCTTGTTTAGGGCACAAAGCTTCCCAATCTTACCTCTTTTCTTCAGATCTGACCTCTTTTCCTTAGCACAGAACTTGCCAAACTAGTAGAGTACTGCGCACTAGAGAAATAGATCTACGCACAGAGATTTTCTTTGGTTCCCAACAATCACAGTTTCAGGTCTGATACTGCTCACTTTAGCAGTAGATCTACGCACATAAATTCTCTTCAGTTCCCAACAATCACAGTTTCAGGTCCCGACAACGGAACCATATTTTGGCACAAGGGCAGACCCAGAAGTTCAACGCTACAACAACGCACCAACAAAACCCTAACTACTGACCCTTTTGGCAACACCTGTGAAGTAGATGAATTCTAACCCGAGGTAGAGGCAGGGGTGGTTGCAGGACTCAAGTGTCTGCAACCTTAGCTGGACATAGATCTATGATTATAATACTTAATAGAGCACTTAGCATCAACAGTTCATCAATATTCAACCAATAAATACTGCGCAGATATAACAGAGCATCACATCATTCACTCAGATCTGATGTATTTAAGCACTTTATCATAAAAAGGTAGGTTATATCTAGCAGATCAAGCACTAAGCACCTGCATATAGGTCAGATCTAACATTCTTACACATCATTAACACAAAGCATCAACAGATTTATCTATCTCTATCAAAGCACTTAGCAAGAGAAGTTATAAACACATGAAGACAAGCACAAAGCGGAACAACACAATGTTTACGTGGTTCACCCCCACCCTGGGGCTACGTCCACCTAATCTTCTTCCTTATTGTCTTCAGTTAATAGGTTACAAGAACAGAGCCTCAAAACCCTACTTCGTCTAGGACAAGAGATTTGTGCATCTTGCTAGATCCTCCTTCCTTGCGTTACATCACAAAGCACTTCACTGCCTATTACAATAACTTGCACCTAGCTCTGCAAGTCTCTCACAATATGCACAGAGTATATACAAACCATACTTTCACTTAGCACTTAGCTTATCAGCCTTACATCACATAGATCATCTCCCTTCTTCTTCTTACATAGCCTAGACATCTATATATACATTACCAAATAGACCTAAACATGGGTAAACCCATGGGTCGACATCCCAGCCCATTACATAATCCCAAAAACCCAAAAAGGACCCAAAAAGGGCTGAGATCCGTGATCTCCACTTCGTCTTGCACTCCTCCTTAGACAAGATGTTGAAGTCTGAAAATAGGTCAAACTTGACCAGAGCCCTCAAAACTTGGTCAAGGGCCAAAACCTATTGCCTTTCAAGTTGACTTAACCGGGATGAAATGAGCAGAATTACTTAGTTTGTCCACCACAACCATGATGGCATAATTTTTCTTGGTCAACCTTGGTAGTCCAATGATGAAGTCCATGGAGATGATTTCCCATTTCCATTCTGGGATTGGTAGGGGTTGTAACAATCCTGCTGGATGTCGGTGTTCCACCTTAACTTGTTGTCACTCTAAGAACTTAGCTAGATAGTTAGCTATGTCTTTCTTTAACCCAGGCCAATAGAATTGTTTCCTAGTGGTCGTGATCATCTTCTGATATCTTGGGTGACTTGTATATGGTCTCTTATGTAGTTCATCCATGATGAACCTCTTCAAGTCGTCACAATTTCGAATATACAATATGTTTCTGTAAGTCAGTAGTCCTTCCCCAAGCATATGGTATCCCTCATACTTTATCCCTATAGGCTCTTGTTTTAGATATGAGGTCACGGCCTTGAAAAATGCATCTGTCTCTTGTGCATTTCTAACTCTTTTCCTGACATCCGTTTCACAGGTGCTTACTGCTGTCAGATGAATCGTTTTTATACTTCTGCTAAGGGCATCAACCACTCTATTTTCCTTTCCTTTTATGTACTTGATTTCGAAATCGAATTCACTTAGGAGAGCCATCCACCTAGCTTGCTGGCATTGAGTTTCGGTTGATCAAACAAGTGCCTCAACCCACAATGGTCTGTCATAAGCAAAAATCTCCTTCCCAGGAGGTAGTGCCTCCACATTTTTAAAACATGTACTATGGCAGCCAACTCTAGGTCATGGGTCACATAATTGATCTCATGTTCATTTAATTTTTGGGACGCATAGGAAATTACACGTCCCTCTTATATAAGGACTCCTCCAAGTCCTTCCTTGCAGGAATCTGTACATACGAGGAAATCATTATCCGGGTCTGTAATCTTTATCATGGGTGCATGGGTTAGGAGGTATTTAAGTTCTTGAAATCTTTCTTCACATTTTGATGTCCAAATGAATTTGATCCCCTTTTTCTGAAGGGAAGTGATTGGACAACCAATCTAGGAAAATCCTTTTATGAACCTTCTATAGTATCTGGCTAAGCCCATGAAGGATCTGATATCTGATACATCCTTTGGGGTAGGCCATTCCATAATAGATCTGATCTTATCGAGGTCTACTACCACCCCTTAGAAATGATATGGCCTAAGTAATGGACTTGCTCTCGAAAGAAGTCGCACTTGCTAAACTTAGTGTAGAGTTGATGCTCTCTTAGTACTTGAAGTACGAGTCTAAGATATTCCTCGTGATCCTCCTTGTTCTTGGAGTATATTAGGATATCATCAATGAAAACCAATACAAATTTGTCTAGAAATTTGTTGAGTACATTATTCATCAAGCACATAAAAGTGGCGGGGGCATTGGTTAACCCAATTAGCACCACCAAGAATTCATAGTGACCATACCTCATTCTAAAGGTTGTTTTGTGGATGTCTTCATCCTTAATCCAGAATTGGTGGTATCCAGAACTCAAGTCGATCTTCAAGAAGATGGTAGAACCTTCCAATTGGTTGAACAGGTCATTGACTCTGGGTAAGGGGTATTTGTTCTTTATGATTGTCTTATTGAGTTGTCTATAATCTATGCACAATCGGAGTGTGCCATCTTTCTTTTTCACAAATAGGACAGACACTCCCCACAGATATACACTAGGTTGTATGTAGCCTTTGTCCATCATCTTCTTTAGTTGTAGCTTGAGCTCAACCATCTCTGGCGTGCTCATCCTATATGGCATTCTAGATTCTGGTATCGCTCCTGATGTAAGCTCTATCAAGAAATCAATATCCCTTTTCAGAGGTAGACCTGGTACTTCTTCGAGGAATGCATCCTTGTATTCTTTTAATATGGGGTGGTCCTCTAGGTTTGGTTTGTCGTCCTCAACGTATTCCAACACATGTACTGCATATAAGGAACACCCTTTTCTGCAATACTTCTTCATTTGAAGGGTTGATATTTGTCTCATTGAGATAGGCTTTTGAACCCCTTAGAGGGTCATCTTTCTCCCTTCTTCGTTTACACATTCTAAAGTTTTATGATAACAATCCACTTTAGTTTTATAAGCATCCAACCAATCCATACCAATCAACATGTCATAAGATCCCAGGAGAAGTATGTTAAGGGTCGCTTGGGTGGGCAATCCACCCATGATGAATTGACAGGTTGGTATGGGCTCTGCCACCTTTCTTTTGGTCCCAGTGGCTAGTTGTACCAACCATGGTTTAACATGTCTAATTGGTTGCAGTTTACACTTATCGACAGTCTAAGGGGCTACATAACTCAAATTATAACCTGGGTCGATTAAAATAAAAATTGGATGGTTGGCGATCATACCTTCCAACTCCACTACTGAAGCTTGGTGGTCGGCTTGATTATTTTCCAGGGCTTCATAGATTCGTGGCATGCTCCTAGCCACATCATGGACAGTGGTAGCTTCTTGGATATTGTATACCCCCTTACTATTTTGTTTTCTGTGTGGGAAGTCCCTCAATCTATGATTTTCTCCACAACCCCATCATGTTAAGGGTTCCTTCTTTAGGTTATCGGTCTTTGTTGGGACTGTCTAAAAAGGTTTATTTCCACTTTGAGAGGGGAAATTTTGCTAATATACACTTCTAGCAGGAAGGCTCCCAATAGAATCTTTTTCATAGTTCTTAAATTTTGAGGAGTTAAACCTTTTCTTCTGGAATCCAGAACTACTCTTCTTCTTCCAGTCCTCGTGGGGTCTTGTCTTGTTCCCAAACTGTTCATAACAATACCTTGCCTTCCAGATAGCTTCTTCTAAGGTCCTTGGTTCGTCGAACTCAATCCTATCCTGGTAGGTCTGAGGTAACCCACTAATGAACCGATGCATTTTTTCTTTTTCATCTTTTATGTAGGTTACATACCTCAGTAATTCAAGGAATTTATTGACAAATTCCTCTATGATGAGCTTCCCCAGTCGAAGTTCATAGAATTCCTTAGTTTTCCCATCCATGTATTTTTATGACATATACTGCTTCTTGAAGTATTTCTCAAATTGTTTCCATGACAAGTCCTTCTCATGGACTCCTTTCACATTCCTAAGGTCTTCCCACCATATGGAGGCCTTTCCATTCAGGTTGAATATGGCTATTCGAGCCTTCAAGTTTTTAGAGTAGTCATGGACTCTGAAGTACTTCTTCAAACCAAGCAGCCAAGATTCCGCCTCTTCTCCCTTCTTAATATCTTCGTCGAAAGAGGGTGGTTTGGATTTCTTAAACTCTTCAGGACCACAAGTTTTGGCACGCTTTCGTTTCCTTCCTTTCCTCAGAGAATGCAAGATGGCCCTGCTACTAGAAGATCCTTCGGAGTTGTCATATTCCTTTCTAGAGGACTCTCCCGCTGAGTATCCCCTGCCTCCAGGTTGGACCTTCTTAGTGGTACTTCTCCCATTGGGGTCACTTATGGAGTCATGTTTTCGTGTCTTAGGTGGTCTCTAACTTCTTTTCTTGTGTCGTCGATCCGCATGACTGGTTGTGGGTTCATGTTGCAGTTGCCTCTCTATGTCGGATAAGCTCTGTAGCAAGACTGCATTAATTTCTGTTTGTTTCTCTTGCTCGTTTATCAATCTCTCGTTGTCAGCCTTGAAATTCTGTAACTCGGCCCTGAGGCTCCTTACAGTTTCAGTGAGATCTGGAGGGGTTTCCCCTGCCCTCCTTTCATCAGATTCTTCATCTCTATTGTGGGAGCCATCCCCCACTTCATGACATGTCACCATCCTTTAGTCTTGGATTTTTCCCGTGATTCAATGACTGCTCGAGTGTTGCCAAAACACTTATTGTTAGCTAACAATCTATTAGTTTATGAACAATACATGGCTCAATGTCTTAAATGCATACACACAGTAGAAAATTTCATTCTTTTCTTTAATAACATTTTTAAATCAAACTTTTTAAGAAAGAGGTAAGGTAGAGTGTCGTTCTTTTAAAAGTACTCCAAATAGAGTTTTTAAGTGACTCGTCTGGGAGCCCAAGTAGTTCAAGTGTTGTAACCATGCTCCGATACCAATTTGTAACACACCCACGACGCGGAATAAAATTTTTCTCTTTTCTTAAAGGACATAATCTTCATTCATGGTTCCTAATTTGGAAGTTCAGGGAACCAGTCTAACTTCATGGTTGAGGATCTCAAATTCTGAAGCCAAAAAATTCTCTGAGACCTTGATGGTCTCGTTCTATAGTTAAACACAAAAACTTTCAGTCTCTTGGTGCAGGTTTAAGGGCACCCGCGACCTTCCATTTCACCCTACTGCAAAAACTGAGAGTGTTAGGCGTTAGCTCCTTTTGTTTGATAAGCCCCCTCTCTTGATGTGAACTTGGCGATGATCACACGATTGTGGGCATGACCACAAGTGGTTTGGGGTCAAACTAATTTTGGGCCCGCAATTCTCTCACCACCTCCACATGTCCTCTTGATGAAACCATGGTTTGAATTGCGATCTACCCTCAACATATTAAACTCCTCGTAGCTCCTTTCCCCGCAATGCTACAGGATCTTTGATCTCACGATCTTGATGATAACGTCCAAAATCAATGATTAAAATCTGTGCCCTTCTTATCTATGGACCAAATTATATCCTTCCGAAACTCGACCTACATGAACAAGCACCAGACACAAGTTTCTCTCACATAGCCATAGGCTGTGACCGCACGCCTACCCAAAAGGTATTTCAGGACTTCGCATGTCGGGTATTCTACATGTGAGTTGCCCCGACTCTCTCCAACCTCTGAAATCCCGATAGGGACCTAACACATGCTAGCTCCTCCTTTATCCTCCTCCACGTCACCATTACCTGTGACCACAAGCCTAATTGAAAGGCACGTCATGAAATCGTGTATCGGGTTCTTGCGAGTTCTCACTATTCTCCCCTTTGACGTTTTCCTCCTGCGAGTCAGCAAAACGTTGATCTCTCTCCACACGTCCCTTCTGATGGATGGTTCCAATGATGTCGAGATCTCACGACTTGCGACCTCCAAGTCACAACTTCCTCTACATTCCCAACTTCCAAAATGCTAATATTTCAGAGCACCAAATCCAACGGTCAAGGAGGGTCCTGATAGATCCTTAGATCTACCATCCAGGTTATTTCGTGTCATCGGGTTTCAGAAGAATTGACTGCGCTAACACGTGAATCTCCCGATGTGCAAATTCGCGAAAACTGAAGTAGTCGAGGCATTAATGCCTTCTCTCCTTCTTCAAATCTAATGGTCATGACAGACCTTGGATCCTCCTGAATGATTCTCATCAATTCATCTCCCAAATGAAAGGGTGTTCCCTTTCGATACTTGAATCTCACTATCCTTCCTGAGCTTCGTCAGTTATAAAGGACTTAAGAGCGTTGCACTCTTTCTCCTAGACTTAACACTTAGAAGGGTCTTCTGCACACCTCTTGCGCTCCTTCATCAAGTCTAGAACCTAAGTGGTTCTCGATCTCTGCTTACCTCACAGAGAGCCTGTGCATACACATACTACCTCTCCTGAGCTTATTGGACTCTGTCCTCGCAGTGATTGCGGGTTTCAACCTCCGCCAAATCAGGAAGTACTCACGTGATTCTAGGACGGTGACAAAGTTCTATGGGAAGTGATTTCGAGGGATTAAACTAGCGCATAAGGAAACTATAGAAGATATGAAAGTTCTCAAGGAACGAACGCATGCTTCTAATTTAATCATTCGGTACATAGATCATTTTAGGCATACAAAATACAAGCATGCAATTCATTATTTCCAATTCAAGGCACAAGGCATAAAAACACTTATCAGAACCATAAGGCACGATGCAACTGCTGAGAGGGGTGCTCGTTTCCACCCAACCATAGGCTCAGTCACTCCCAATGGATTTATCATTGGCCACCTTCGAGCTTAGGCCATGATGCTTTGAGATTCAATATCTCACTTCCAGCTCAATGAAAGTTATGGACGAAGGTTACTCTCCTTCTCCCTATACAGGAATAGACGAGGACAAATGTTACTCTCCTTATCCTGACACAGTCTCTATCTCTTGTGATCAGAACTCATTTTTCGCTTTCAATCCTTCCTTGGACACGAGAGTTTCTTCTCTCGTCTCTGCATTCTTCGTCGGTCCTCTCTTCCCACACCACGCTTCCTTTCTTGCCTTCCTTAGCAAGATTGTGTGTGGATCGAATCCCCAGTCCATGGTCAGGTCCAAAAGCCTTACAGATGGGCAGTCTACCCCATCCCCTCATTAACTCTTTAGGAGGTCTTCCCACCTACCAGACTGACTGTAATTCATTTCGGGTCAGAGGGTTGTTCTAATCTTGAGCAATTAAAACCAACATAGTATTGGTTTGTTGGAGGTTAATGAAACCATTCCGGGTCCCCTCCACCACCTTTTCATTAGCAATCGTGGTCTTTCTTAGCACATCCCCTTCTCAGCAGTTATGCAACACGTTTCCATTATCCATTAAAATAACATGATTTACATTCATTGGCCTTTTATACAAAGGTCTATCAAATCAAACATTCACACTTTGAGTTTGCCATAGTTCTTGGCCAATAAAGCTATATTTACAGACTGGGGGAAACAGGGTGTTACAATGTTACAATTTTCAATATATTTCTTCTTTAATAGAAGTCAAGTTTTAATGTATCTTTGTTATTGTTCACTGTGTCTTTGTGTTAATATTATAAATCTGTGGTTTTATTTTGTTCCTCTCATAAATCCGAGTTAGTCACTGATAGCCATCCTTGTTGGTAAATAATATGAAAAGAAAAAGATGAATTTATATGTGAGTTGGGTGTTACAATCACAGGGTCTATATGATAATTAGTTCTTGCTAATCACAAATAAAACAAACAAAATAATACTTATACTAGGGGTATTATTTCACAAGATAATAATGAGCTCTTATATGCTTCAACAAGGAAGTAAATAAAGCTACTTGACCTTTGTAACATCATAACCAAACTCTTCGTTACTAATCAACTTGTGTTGTTGATTCTCAACATGAAAATAGTTATAACCTATGAACAATATATAAGAGTAACCACTAAAACGTAAGTTTTGACATCTAGTACCAATGACCCTTGAGTTCAACGTCGCTCAAGGGTATCTACAAACCCGTGTACAAAACCCATAAGCAAAGTTTGTCAAATACATACGAGAATAGTGAAATAACATAACCTAGAATACAGACTGTATATAAATTTGTCTCTCACTAGGAAAGTTGATTGTTTAAGAGATATGTTGTTAGGAAACTCGTTCATTACCGAAAGTAATGTAGTTTGCACACATACCATGGATATAAAATTAGTCTGTAATCAAAGAAACTAGTTATGAACTAAGAGGATGCTATGGTATATATGTTGGAATATATAATTCCTACTTATCTAATATGATGTATTAATAAGTAGAGTCAATCTCTACGTGAGTTGTGTGATCTTATTATTAGGAGTTTGTTAGGGAATTGGATTTATGAGATCCTATATTCGTGTTTATGGTTGAGATATTTGCTCAACCTCTCATCCTATAATTGGAATAAGTTAGATCTGATAACTATCAGTGAGATCTATATAATGAGCCACAAATGTATTGTATAATGAATTCAGTAATCTAATAGATATATGTGTTATAATGTCTCTCTCATTTGTTAATTTGGTATCAGAGCTTCAGGGTTGGGCATGACTCCCTCACGGGAGTGCCTAGGATCATGTGGAGCTACGTGCAATTTGTGGAGTTGCATGTTTAATCATCTAGAGTGGTTTGCTGTCTCAATGTGTTGTGTGTTTGTTGGGTTTGCTAATTGTGTTGTGAATAGCACTATATGTTCTTGCTATTGGCAGTGAGATTTCTCTGTGTGAAGGATATCGTGTGAAGTCAAGCTAAAGAGAAGTCACCCACAAGAGGAGGAGGGCGTAGCTAGTGAAAATTGATAGCTCGTGGAAATTCACTGCACCATGAGGAAACATGGGACCATTGTGGCCTTTGCCATCTATTTTGAGGCAAGAAGAAGGTCTTGAATCGCGTCAAGGCAATGGGGCAAGCTCACGGCGGTGGCTTTAATCGCAAGGGCTCCCCGGATGATAGCAAGCAGGATGACAAGAAGGAGAAGAAATTTGAACCCGCGGCACCCCCAACTCGCATGGGCCAAAGACAAAGAAAGCAGAAAGGCCTCGAAGCGGCCGCTCGACTGCCTATGGTGACCCCCTTGACCAAATGCAAGCTATGGCTCTTAAAGCTTGAAAGGATAAAATATTATCTTCTCATGGAGGAGGAGTTTGTCTCCAACTAGGAGCGGTTGAAACCCCAAGAGGAAAAGAATGAGGTAGACAGGTCGAAGGTCGACGATTTGAGGGGATCTCCCATGAGCATCGGTAATCTAGAGGAAATTATCGATGAAAATCACGCAATTGTTTCGTCTTCGGTCGGTGCCGAGTATTATGTCAATATTCTTTCGTTTGTAGATAAAGATCAGATTGAGCCTGGATGTACCATTCTCATGCACAATAAGGTCCTATCTGTTGTTTCCCTCTTGCATGATGAAGTTGATCCAATGGTATCTGTCATAAAAGTTGAGAAGGCACCATTGGAGTCATATGCTGATATTGGAGGTTTAGATGCTCAAATTCAGGAGATAAAGGAAGTTGTTGCTCTTTTGAGGGACCATAAACCTAATCAAAGTGATGAGCAAAAGAGAATCGAGGATACTAAAGGATTTGTCATGTGGGCTGGCACATGGTGCATTGCGGGTGTACTAGTTGTCTCACGGGCATTTGGGGACAGGCTTTTGAAGCAGTATGTTGTAGCTGTACCAGAAATTCGGGAAAAGATCATTAATGATGGTGTTGAATTTTTCATCATGGCAAGTGACGGATTATGGGATGTTGTTTCTAATCAGGAAGCATGAGGAGAGGGCGATATTGAAGGGCGTGTGATAAACCGTTGTCCATGATATTGCAGAGGACTCATTTTTTGAGTTTTGGAGAGGAGTTGCAATTGTTGAGTAAAGGAGTCATAAAGTGAGAGGCTTCTATTGTTGGAGTTTGTTGTTGTTTTCATCACTACATGGAGGTGTTATAGAGAAACGAAGTGAGGTGTACGTGCTCATTCCGTCAGACTTACACATCCTCCAAATTAAGTCACAAAAGCGAGATTGAGTTGTGAGTGATATTTCTTGTTTGAAGGTGTGATGATAGTTATTTAAGTTGTGTGAAGTGGTTGTGTGTCTTGGTCAAGAATAATGATGAGATGTAAATGGACATATGTAATGGGCTTGTAATATTGGGCATATGATTGGTGAGAGTATTGTTGATATTTTATGTACCTGATTGAATTGTTGTAGGGGGTGCATGATCGGTTGTACCCGGCACCCCAGGATATGGTCGAAATTGTAATGCTTAGTTATAGGCAAGCTGATTTCCCCAGGTTTGTTGTAAGCCCTGTTAGTAAGACATAAACATGCATACATGTTGTAGCACATAAGCACATGTGATCACATGATGCGATACTCTCTCATAGGCAGATAGGTTGTTGTATCAAGTTGTGGAATTAACCACTAGGGTAGGTACGAGGGTGGCAGATGTACTCGTATGCTAGCTTGATGTTGAATCAAAAAATTTGGATCCTCGATTCAAGGTGGGGGTGTGAGATGGAAGAATCTCAAAGTGTGAGACCAAGTTGTGAGTCTCAGAGTGTGAGGGACCAAGTTACGTTTAAAGGAGAGTTTAACATTGATGAGCTATGTAGCTGAAAACAATTCCTAGAGAACTAGCAGTTACAGTGGTAGATGACCCATGTATTCTGGCAGATGGATTGTGTTTTATATGGACATCAATAATTATATGCAGGTACAAGGTACAAGAGGAAGAAAAGAATGTTCAAGGATGAAGCCCGTAGTAAAGCAAGCTCAAGTGAAAAATTGAAGCCATGACAGTGATGAAGATATGACCACAAAGATATTTAGATAAGTAGTCATTAAGGGAGAGTGTTGGAATATATAATTCCTACTTATCTAATATGATCTATTAAGAAGTAGAGTCAATCTCTACGTGAGTTGTGTGATCTTATTATTAGGAGTTTGTTAGGGAATTGGATTGATGAGATCCTAGATTCGTGTTTATGGTTGAGATATTTGCTCAACCTCTCATCCTATAATTGGAATAAGTTAGATCTGATAACTATCAGTGAGCTCTATATAATGAGCCACAAATGTATTATATAATGAGTTCAGTAATCTAATAGAGATATGTGTTATAATGTCTCTCTCATTTGTTAATTTGGTATCAGAGCTTCAGGGTTGGGTGTGACTCCCTTACGGGAGTGGCCAGGATCATGTGGAGCTACGTGCAATTTGTGGAGTTGCATGTTTAATCATCTGGAGCGGTTTGTTGTCTCAATGTGTTGCGTGTTCGTTGGGTTTGCTAATTGTGCTGTGAATAGTGTTGTATGTTCTTGCTATTGGTGGTGAGATTTCTCTGTGTGAAGGATCCCGTGTGAAGTCAAGCTGAAGAGAAGTCGCCCACAAGAGGAGGAGGGCGTAACTAGCGAAAATTTCTAGCTCGTGGAAATTCACTGCGTCGTGAGGAAACGTGGGACCATTGTGGCCTTTGCCATCTATTTTGAGGCAAGAAGAAGTTCTTGAATCGCATCGAGGCAATGGGGCAAGCTCACGGCGGTGGCTTTAATCACAAGGGCTCCCCAGACGATCACAAGCAGGATGACAAGAAGGAGAAGAAATTCGAACCCGCAGCACCCCCAACTCGCATGGGCTGAAGACAAAGAAATCAGAAAGGCTCTGAAGTGGCCGCTCGGCTGCCTGTGGTGACCCCCCTGACCAAATGCAAGCTCTGGCTCTTAAAGCTTGAAAGGATAAAATATTATCTTCTCATGGAGGAGGAGTTTGTCTCCAACCAGGAGCGGCTGAAACCCCAGGAGGGCAAGAATGAGGTAGACAGGTCAAAGGTCGACAATTTGAGGGGATCTCCCATGAGCGTCGGTAATTTGGAGGAAATTATCGATGAAAATCACGCAATTGTTTCGTCTTCAGTCGGTCTCGAGTATTATGTCAATATTCTGTCATTTGTAGATAAAGATCATCTCGAGCCTGGATGCGCCATTCTCATGCACAATAAGGTCCTATCTGTTGTTGGCATCTTGCATGATGAAGTTGATCCAATGGTATCTGTCATAAAAGTGGAGAAGGCACCATTGGAGTCATATGTTGATATTGGAGGTTTAAGAAGGAACAGAGGCAGAAGGGAAGTAAGCCTTCCTTTTTCAGAAACAACCCTTGGAGACAGTCATCTTTTAAAGAGCACGGAAAAGTTGAAGGGAGTGAACAGATCCCAAGGCCTCCACCCATGGAGTGTTGGGGCTGTAAAGGGAATCATAGGTACAGAGACTGCCCCCATAGGAAAGACAAAGAAAGAACTGTCCATACTGTTCAGCAAGCTGAAACAGTGGAGGATATGGGCAGCAGAATGCCGAG
>ML796910.1:253905-300554 GCA_009831015.1 Picea engelmannii | reverse complement strand
CGCGCCTGCTGTCTTCATGTGCTTAATGAATGGAGTGTTCAGAAATTATCTGGACAAGTTTGTCATAGTCTTCCTGGATGATATCTTGGTGTACTCCAAGACAAAGGAAGAACACGAACAACATCTTAGAATGGTGTTGCAGGAGTTGAGAGAACACCAGTTGTATGCAAAACTGAGCAAATGCTCATTTTACCAAAAGCAGATCCATTATCTGGGACACATTATTTCCGAAGAAGGGATATATGCAATGTATTGTAAAAATGTTCCATAGGCTAGTGAGCCAAGTTTTGTATAAGCTGGAAGGCTTATGTGGTTGTTAGGCCAGGAAGCCTAAGTGTTGAAAGGCCAGGAGCCTGTTGATGTACTTGTATGTATGCAGATCAATTAATAAAATATAAACACCGCCAGTCCAGACCGACCACGATGAATGAGTGATGGGGGACTGAGCGTCCACAAAGTGGGCAAGGAACTAGGGGCTGGAAGGTGGGAAAGGGGCTGAGTGATGAGCCTAGGGGCTAAGCCTAGGGGGCTTAGGCCTGGAATAATATTTTAATATTATTTCCTAAAAATCCATGTGCACATTATTTTATCCTAAGTCCTTTTTGAAGGACCCGTGATTCCCCAAGTGGTGGGAGGAAGGCGTACGGATGGAACGCATGCAGTTCCCAGGGTGACAAGTGTCAACCCTGGTGCATGCAAATAAAACAGAGAAAGCAAGCCGAGAGGGGGACACTCTCCTCCATTCTGAACCGAACCTCTGAGCGTGGAACTAGTACGACCTCTGTCGGATATCCTGATTCATCTCTGAAACCGTTAAGTTGTGTTTTCCTGAGGAAAACTGTGTATACCCTGTCTAGAGCTGTGAGTTTGCGTCCGTTCCAGGCAATCTCGAGAGCGCATTTCCTTAACCGGAATTCCCTGTGTTGAACTCCAGTGGAAGAATCCTTGTGGCTGGTGAAAAGGCTGGGCTAGCATGTGCGTGGAGCCTGTTCCGAAATCATGTCGTGAGATCATCCAGTGATTGTTGAACCGTTTTTTGGAAGCATTGTCTGTGTTTCCCGTGGATTGTTGTGACCACGCAGTACTGGACTGTGTGAGGCTTGTTGGCCTATGAGCGACTCCTCCAAGTGAGAGAGTGCGCAGAGGGAGAAGAGAACTCCTGGAAGGAACCCTGTAGCTGCCATAGAGCCCAGAGAATTCCGGTCCGGTCTGTTCCTCTAACCCAGGGTAAGGGAGACTGGCAGCCGAAGGACTGTCTAGGTGATAGAGAAGGTGCACTCTCCCGGTGTGGAACAGGCATGTGGGGAATGAGGGCCTGTGGGCAGTGAGCGTGGGAGATTCCTGGGAGAGATTTCTTCCTGGTGTTGTGTATGTGTTATCTTCCCTGTAACCTCAGCCTAGCCTAGGATTCCTTGCCTTAAGGTGGAGCTCGGTCCTAGCTCGGGGGTGACCCACTATTGAGCTGATGAACAGTGTGGTCTAAGGCTAGGAGGTTCGTGGAAGGCTTGCACTTGGTTGGTGAATTCTACAGCTGTTCAAAGATAAGTATCTGAATTATGTTTTTATCACATTTGGCATGACTGTGCTGTTCATGTATCATGTTTTCCACTGTGTAAATGAGTTACTGTTGAATGTTATGGCTTGTTTAATTGTAGCAGTAACTTATATATTTTACTCTGAGAATTAAGTGTGTTTAATTGTGTTTAAATGCATGTGCTTGTAATTCTTGTACCAATTATGTAAACATTCATGTATAGAATGGTAATTTAGGGGTTTGGAAACCTGGGTAGTGTAAAAAGGGTATACTACATTGTGTGTCTTCATCAAGAATGATGATGAGATGTAAATGGACATATGTAATGGGCTTGTAATATTGGGCATATGATTGGTGAGAGTATTGTTGATATTTTATGTACCTGGTTGAATTGTTGTAGGGGGTGCATGATCGGTTGTACCCGACACCCTAGGTTATGGTCCAAATTGTAATGCTTAGCTATAGGCAAGCTGATTTCCCCAGGTTTGTTGTAAGCCCTGTTAGTAAGACATAAACATGCATACATGTTGTACCACAGAAGCGCATGTGATCATAGGATGTGATACTCTCTCATAGGCAGAGAGGTTGTTGTATCAAGTTGTGGAATTAACCACTAGGGTAGGTACGAGGGTGGCAGGTGTACTTGTATGCTAGCTTGATGTTGAATCAGAGATTTTGGATCTTCGATTCAAGGTGAGGATGTGAGATGGAAGAATCTCAAAGTGTGAGACCAAGTTGTGAGTCTCAGAGTGTGAGGGACCAAGTTACGTTTAAAGGAGAGTTTAACATTGATGAGCTATGTAGCTGAAAACAATTCCTAGAGAACTAGCGGTTACAGTGGCAGATGACCCATGTATTCTGGTAGATGGATTGTGTTTTATATGGACATCAATAATTATATGCAGGTACAAGGTACAAGAGGAAGCAAATAATGTTCAAGTATGAAGCCTGTAGTAAAGAAATCTCAAGTGAAAAATTGAAGCCATCACAGTGATGAAGATATGACCACAAATATATTTAGATAAGTAGTCATTAAGGGAGAGTGTTGGAATATATAATTCCTACTTATCTAATATGATCTATTAAGAAGTAGAGTCAATATCTGCGTGAGTTGTGTGATCTTATTATTAGGAGTTTGTTAGGGAATTGGATTTATGAGATCCTAGATTCGTGTTTATGGTTGAGATATTTGCTCAACCTCTCATCCTATAATTGGAATAAGTTAGATATGATAACTATCAGTGAGATCTATATAATGAGCCACAAATGTATTGTATAATGAATTCAGTAATCTAATAGAGATATGTGTTATACTTTCTCTCTCATTTGTTAATTTGGTATCAGAGCTTTAGGGTTGGGCGTGACTCTTTCACGAGAGTGCCCAGGATCATGTGGAGCTACGTGCAATTTGTGGAGTTGCATGTTTAATCATCTAGAGCAGTTTGTTGTCTCAATGTGTTGCATGTTCGTTGGGTTTGCTAATTGTGTTGTGAATAGCGCTATATGTTCTTGCTATTGGCGGTGAGATTTCTCTGTGTGAAGGATCCCGTGTGAAGTCAAGCTGAAGAGAAGTCGCCCACAAGAGGAGGAGGGCGTAGCTAGCAAAAATTGCTATCTCGTGGAAATTCACTGCACCGTGAGGAAACATGGGACCATTGTGGCCTTTGCCATCTATTTTGAGGCAAGAAAAAGTTCTTGAATCGCGTCGAGGCAATGGGGCAAGCTCACGGTGGTGGCTTTAATCGCAAGGGCTCCCCGGACGATCGCAAGCAGGATGACAAGAAGGAGAAGAAATTCGAACCTGCGGCACCCCCAACTCACATGGGCCGAAGACAAAGAAAGCAGAAAGGCCCCGAAGCGGCCGCTCGGCTGCCTGTGGTGACCCCCCTGACCAAATGCAAGCTCTGGCTCTTAAAGCTTGAAAGGATAAAAGATTATCTTCTCATGGAGGAGGAGTTCATCTCCAACCAGGAGTGGCTAAAACCCCAGGAGGACAAGAATGAGGTAGATAGGTCGAAGGTCGACGATTTGAGGGGATCTCCCATGAGCGTCGGTAATCTGGAGGAAATTATCGATGAAAATCACACAATTGTTTCGTCTTCAGTCGGTCCCGAGTATTATGTCAATATTTTTTCGTTTGTAGATAAAGATCATCTCGAGCCTAGATGCGCCATTCTCATGCACAATAAGGTCCTATCTGTTGTTTGCCTCTTGCACGATGATGTTGATTCAATGGTATCTGTCATAAAAGTGGAGAAGGCACCATTGGAGTCATATGCTGATATTGGAGGTTTAGATGCTCAAATTCAGGAGATAAAGGAAGTTGTTGCTCTTTTGAGGGACCACAAACCTAATCAAAGTGATGAGAAAAAGCGAATCGAGGATGCTAGAGGATTTGTCATGTGGGTTGGCACATGGCGCATTGTGGGTGTACTAGTTGTCTCACGGGCATTTGGGGACAGGCTTTTGAAGCAGTATGTTGTCGCTGTACTGGAAATTCGGGAAGAGATCATTAATGATGGTGTTGAATTTTTCATCATGGAAAGTGACGGATTATGGGATGTTGTTTCTAATCAGGAAGCCCGAGGAGAGGGCGAGATTGAAGGGTGTGTGATAAACCGTTGTCCATAATATTGCAGAGGACTCATTTTTTGAGTTTTGGAGAGGAGTTGCAATTGTTGAGTAAAGGATTCGTAAAGCAAGAGGTTTCTATTGTTGGAGTTTGTTGTTGTTTGCATCACTACATGGAGGTGTTAGAGCGAAATGAAGTGAGGTGTACATGCTCATTCCGTCGGACTCACACATCCTCAAAATTAAGTCACAAAAGCGAGATTGAGTTGTGAGTGATATTTCTTGTTTGAAGGTGTGATGATAGTTATTTAAGTTGTATGAAGTGGTTGTGTGTCTTGGTCAAGAATGATGATGAGATGTAAATGGACATATGTAATGGGCTTGTAATATTGGGCATATGATTGGTGAGAGTATTGTTGATATTTTAGGTACTTGATTGAATTGTTGTAGGGGGTGCATGATCGGTTGTACCTGACACCCCAGGTTATGGTCCATATTGTAATGCTTAGCTATAGGCAAGCTGATTTCCCCAGGTTTGTTGTAAGCCCCATTAGTAAGACATAAACATGCATACATGTTGTAGCACAGAAGCACATGTGATCATAGGATGTGATACTCTCTCATAAGCAGAGAGGTTGTTGTATCAAGTTGTGGAATTAACCACTAGGGTAGGTACGAGGGTGGTAGGTGTACTCGTATGCTAGATTGATGTTGACTCAGAGACTTTGGATCTTCGATTCAAGGTGGAGATGTGAGATGGAAGAATCTCAAAGTGTGAGACCAAGTTGTGAGTCTCAGAGTGTGAGGGACCAAGTTACGTTTAAAGGAGAGTTTAACATTGATGAGCTATGTAGCTGAAAACAATTCCTAGAGAACTAGCGGTTATAGTGGCAGATGACCCATGTATTATGGTAGATGGATTATGTTTTATATGGACATCAATAATTATACAGGTACAAGGTACAAGAGGAAGCAAAGAATGTTCAAGGATGAAGCCCGTAGTAAAGCAAGCTCAAGTGAAAAATTGAAGCCATGACAGTGATGAAGATATGACCACAAAGATATTTAGATAAGTAGTTATTAAGGGAGAGTTTTGGAATATATAATTCCTACTTATCTAATATGATGTATTAAGAAGTAGAGTCAATCTCTACGTGAGTTGTGTGATCTTATTATTAGGAGTTTGTTAGGGAATTGGATTTATGAGATCCTAGATTCATGTTTATGGTTGAGATATTTGCTCAACCTCTCATCCTATAATTGGAATAAGTTAGATCTGATAACTATCAGTGAGCTCTATATAATGAGCCACAAATGTATTGTATAATGAATTCAGTAATCTAATAGATATATGTGTTATAATGTCTCTCTCATTTTTTAATTTGGTATCAGAGCTTTAGGGTTGGGCGTGACTCCCTCACGGGAGTGCCTAGGATCATGTGGAGCTACGTGCAATTTGTGGAGTTGCATGTTTAATCATCTGGAGCGGTTTGTTGTCTCAATGTGTTGCGTGTTCGTTGGGTTTGTTAATTGTGTTGTGAATAGCGCTGTATGTTCTTGCTATTGGCGGTGAGATTTCTCTGTGTGAAGGATCCCGTGTGAAGTCAAGCTAAAGAGAAGTCGCCCACAAGAGGAGGAGGGCGTAGCTAGCGAAAATTGCTAGCTCGTGGAAATTCACTGTGTCGTGAGGAAACATGGGACCATTGTGGCCTTTTCCATCTATTTTGAGGCAAGAAGAAGTTCTTGAATCACGTCGAGGCAATGGGGCAAGCTCACGGCGGTGGCTTTAATCGCAAGGGTTCCCCAGACGATCGCAAGAAGGATGACAAGAAGGAGAATAAATTCGAACCCGCGGCACCCCCAAATTGCATGGGCCGAAGACAAAGAAAGAAGAAAGGCCCCAAAGCGGCCGCTCAGCTGCCTGTGGTGACCCCCCTGACCAAATGCAAGCTCTGGCTCTTAAAGCTTGAAAGGGTAAAAGATTATTTTCTCATGGAGGAGGAGTTCGTCTCCAACCAGGAGCGTCTGAAACCCCATGAGGACAAGAATGAGGTAGACAGGTTGAAGGTCGACGATTTGAGGGGATCTTCCATGAGCGTTGGTAATCTGGAGGAAATTATCGATGAAAATCACGCAATTGTTTTGTCTTTGGTCGGTCCCGAGTATTATGTCAATATTCTGTCGTTTGTAGATAAAGATCAACTCGAGCCTGGATGCACCATTCTCATGCACAATAAGGTCCTATCTTTTGTTGGCCTCTTGCATGATGAATTTGATCTAATGGTATCTGTCATAAAAGTGGAGAAGGCACCATTGGAGTCATATGGTGATATTGGAGGTTTAGATGCTCAAATTCAGGAGATAAAGGAAGTTGTTGCTCTTTTGAGGGACCATAAACCTAATCAAAGTGATGAGAAAAAGTGAATCGGGGATGCTAGAGGATTTGTCATGTGGGCTGGCACATGGCGCATTGTGGGTGTACTAGTTGTCTCATGGGCATTTGGGGACAGGCTTTTGAAGCAGTATGTTGTAGCTGTACCGGAAATTCGGGAAGAGATCTTTAATGATAGTGTTGAATTTTTCATCATGGCAAGTGACAGATTATGGGATGTTATTTCTAATCAGGAAGCCCGAGGAGAGGGCGAGATTGAAAGGCGTGTGATAAACCGTTGTCCATGATATTGCAGAGGACTCATTTTTTGAGTTTTGGAGAGGAGCTGCAATTGCTGAGTAAAGGAGTCGTAAAGCGAGAGGCTGCTATTGTTGGAGTTTGTTGTTGTTTGTGTCACTACATGGAGGTGTTATAGAGAAATGAAGTTAGGTGTACATGCTTATTCCGTCGGACTCACACATCCTCTAAATTAAGTCACAAAAGCGAGATTGAGTTGTGAGTGATATTTCTTGTTTGAAGGTGTGATGATAGTTATTTAAGTTGTGTGAAGTTGTTGTGTGTCTTGGTCAAGAATGATGATGAGATGTAAATGGACATATGTAATGGGCTTGTAATATTGGGCATATGATTAGTGAGAGTATTGTTGATATTTTATGTACCTGATTGAATTGTTGTAGGGGGTGCATGATCGGTTGTACCCGACACCCCAGGTTATGGTCCAAATTGTAATGCTTAGCTATAGGCAAGATGATTTCCCCAGGTTTGTTGTAAGCCCTGTTAGTAAGACATAAACAAGCATACATGTTGTATCACAGAAGCGCATGTGATCACAGGATGTGATACTCTCTCATAGGTAGAGAGGTTGTTGTATCAAGTTGTGGAATTAACCACTAGGGTAGGTACGAGGGTGGCAGGTGTACTCGTATGCTAGCTTGATGTTGAATTAGAGACTTTGGATCATCAATTCAAGGTGGGGATGTGAGATGGAAGAATCTCAAAGTGTGAGAACAAGTTGTGAGTCTCAGAGTGTGAGGGACCAAGTTACGTTTAAGGGAGAGTTTAACATTGATGAGCTATGTAGCTGAAAACAATTCCTAGAGAACTAGCGGATACAGTGGCAGATGACCCATGTATTTTGGTAGATGGATTGTGTTTTATATGGACATCAATAATTATATGCAAGTACAAGGTACAAGAGGAAGCAAAGAATGTTCAAGGATGAAGCCCGTAGTAAAGCAAGCTCAAGTGAAAAATTGAAGCCATGACAGTGATGAAGATATGACCACAAAGATATTTAGATAAGTAGTCATTAAGGGAGAGTGTTGGAATATAGAATTCCTACTTATCTAATATGATGTATTGAGAAGTAGAGTCAATCTCTATGTGAGTTGTGTGATCTTATTATTAGGAGTTTGTTAGGGAATTGGATTTATGAGATCCTAGATTCGTGTTTATGGTTGAGATTTTTGCTCAACCTCTCATCCTATAATTGGAATAAGTTAGATCTGATAACTATCAGTGAGCTCTATATAATGAGCCACAAATGTATTGTATAATGAATTCAGTAATCTAATAGATATATGTGTTATAATGTCTCTCTCATTTATTAATTATATATTCGTAGTTGTAACATCACCTAAATCACCATTTTTTTTTTTTTAATTATTTCCATTGGTAAGCACATATTTGTATAGTTATTCTTAAAATATGGTTTACTATCTTTTCATACATAAAATTACTTGATATTGTTATCTAATTGTCATGGTTAATCATGACAAGGTAAGGAAATCAATGACGTTCATAATTGTATATATGATTCGTTATCATATTGATCATCGACTCATCATGGGTCCTATTGATCAGCCAAGTAAAAGCATCTTCCTTTTGCCAAATCTTTCTGCTATACATTTATTTCTATTGTAACCTTATCTCACTTATATTTACACTTGTAAGTGGGATAGTACATTCCAAAATCTACTGTGATGCCCCAGTACGAGACGAGATTAGAACCACAAAGTTGGTCGGATATGTGCAACGCATGAATGACCACACACTCATTGGTAAGTTCTTGGGTCTCTGGCATCCTGAGAAGGAATTAATTAGTTGGATTACTTTTAGATGGAAACCTACCGATCATATTGATCTAAATATCGGGTCCAAAGGGTTTTTTACAATTATCTTTTAAGACTCCAAGGAGCGTGACCAAATCTTTGAAATTGGGCCTCACTTCTATAGATCTACTGGGTTACACCTCAGATATTGGAAAGAAAATTTCAATCCAGACAAAGAGGACTTCTCCTTTCTCTAGTATGGGTTCACCTCTACTCCCTGCCACAAGAATTTTGGGAAGAAGATATTCTAGAGGGCACAGGGAATACCCTAGGAACTTAATTCAAATCCTTTGAAGCCACCAAGTGGGTCCATTATTGTAATATCCCTCGAATTTAATATTTAAATAATTTTGAATAATTATGATTTTGGATTATTATGTTGAGAAAGACTTAAGTTAACATATATCATCATAAACATTGGATGATGAGGAATAATTGTGTAAATATCATTTTATATTTATTTTATTTTACTAGAGACAAATTGATGAGAGAATCCAGTAATAAAAGGAGTAATTCTTTATTCCATGGTAGAGTGAAAAGGGATAAAAACCACCAGGGTAAATGCGTTCAGGACGACAAGTGTAAACCTACTCCAAAATATGTGGGAGGTGAGGGAACAAGCTAGCACAAAGTTAGGCCAAGACTCCCTAAGGTTAGGGATGAGGCTAGCTTGAAAATAAATACCTAGGAAAACTATTATTCTTGTTGGTAACATAAGAGGAAAAACAAGTATAGAGGAGATATGACATTGATGTGTACTTGTGTATGAATTGAAGTTGATGGTTTTTAGAAAGAGTAGGTTTTGGAATTTACTTGGAAAAGTTTATTGAAATTTTCAGTCCCTAGAGAATTAGGCTCGGAGGTGATAGAAGCAAGTAATTTGATTGCTTTGATCTCATGAAGCTATGGACTATGCAGATCAGCGAAAAGTATGGTGTCCCACAAATTCTGTTCAACATAAGTAATTTGATTGCTTTGATCTACCGTTGGGATGAAATGGATTCTCTCCTCACTTGATCCCCAATATTTGAGTACACAAATATTAAAATGAGTACAAAACTATAAGTTTGAGTAGGTGAACAATAAGGCACCAAGTCTCATTGTAACTCCAAAATTGAGTTGTCACTAGTCGTTTTCATAATTAGCTCTCCGTAACCGAAAAAAAATGGCATGTTCATCCAATACAACACATGGCGTGGATGCGTTGTATGCACAGATGGTGTTGATGAGGCATGATATTGATTGAGTTTCGAATGAGTCATATTCCATAAGTTAATGAATGACATGAGAGCATTTTAATGAACAAATATTTGTAAATCGATCCACCCATTCTCTATTAAACACAACCGACACAATTTTAATGCTATGAAGATTGAAAAACATGAGCTATGGGTTGAGTCATGGAAAATATAAGGGATCCAATGTGTTGGAATTGTATGGAAGTTTAATCATAGGACTTATATAATTATTAGTGATCGTTCACAATAACCAAAGTATAATGTTTTTAAAATCAACGATTAGACTAATGTTATGATGGAGACTCCTACTGATCTTAAAGGATATATAAATAATAGCAAGAAATAATATGATGAGTTACGAAGGTAAGGGTAGTGTAATGAGAAGTGTAAGGCAGGGACTTGGTTCTGCGAAGTTGTGGAAACATAAGTATAACTTATATAGTTGCATAAGTATCACAAGTATTCAATAGGCTCCATCATGGGTTGATTATATAATATTGGAGGTATCTATGTTAGTTAATAGTGTGTTGCTATATTTACTTAGTTCAAAGAAAATGAATGGTAAGGTATACTTGCATAGTGAGAGAATGCTAACATAAATTACGTGTCTAGATAAAGCAAGAGTTATTGTTAAGTGAGCAATTATTGAGAATCTTCAACTTTTTATGAGAGACATATGACATAACTAATGAATAGTACAAGCTCTTGATATAATTTTAATATGTTGAGATCAGTAATAACGTTGAATACATTATTACCGACATAACAATCTTTAGTTAATTTTTTTTTATGGTTTTAGGTGACAATATACTTATACTGCCTATGCTTGTATTTGCATATACATGAACGTATCAAGTCCAATCACATTAACTTTCCCAGATGTTACATGGCTCTAAACCCTTTATTATGAATTCATTCCCTTCTGTTGTAGATGTTGTCACGAGCATGCCCATTTGTACAACGAATGTCCTCTATTAAACCCTCCCAAACCCATGAAGATAGATCAGGAGAAGGATGTGGAAGGATTTACTAAAATACCTCCCTTTTGCAAAACCAACTGCAAAAAGATACCCACTGGACCCCCAATGTCTTCAAAAACCCTTAGCCAAAAGAATAGCTTTGAGGCCCTCAATACCCTTCCTCCAAATGCATCTAAGATAATCAATGGAATTCCCTCCACCAACAATCCGAAAAACTGAAAACTTGACAAATCTCCTCCCCATCTTGATGAATCTAAAAAACAAAAAATCTCTTCCCCCTATTCAGGATTACCCCCTGGGGAGGATGCTTGTATGCTACTGTCCTCAGACGATGCTTAGAAGATGAAACAGAGGAAATAGAGCTCAAAGACATAGATCTTCAAAACATTATGGATGCATTGAAAATATAGGACATGCAATCCATCCCTCAGGAGCACATTCAAGTGGTGCAGAAATCTTTGCATAGAAGACGAAAAGAATCCCAAAACCACTCTAATTTCCAAAATCCTAATCCAAACCTTGGCATTCAACCCAACGAACTCAAGGAAAAAACAAAACCAAAGAGGACAAATGAAGAGGTCGCAAATCCAATCATCAACTTCTGTAGGAAATAGGAGACATTTTGGTCAACTCTGGGAAAATTTTCCTCATCATGGATTCATTCCAACCCTCCCAAGGTTTTCCATGTTAGTAATCTCCTGGAATATAAGAGGAATAAATAGTAAGAGCAAGCACATGCTCTTACATAACAAGATTCGATCTGAAACTGTTGATATTATGCTTCTCCAAGAAACAAAATGTTCAGAAGAAATGTTGGGAACCCTCCTCCCAAAAATCTGGAAAAAAAGGAAATTATATGGAAATATACTCAAAGGGAACAATAGGAGGTTTGGAAATCCCGTGGAATACGAACAAGGTTACAATATGGAATTTATTAAGTACTAGGAATAACGTCACAACATAATTTCAACCCTTGGGGTTGGGAACCTCAGGCTTCATCTCCAATGTTTATGGGCCACATTAGTTTGGAGAAAAGCTCAAATTTATGCACCAACTTCAATATAGTTTTGAGTTCACCTCCACTCATTACTGGATAGTTGGAGGTGAATTCAACCTCATTACCTCATTAGAAGAAAAAAAATGAGTTCTGAGATGCCTTGATGCAAAGCATCTAGCTTTCAAAGATTTCATCCAGGACCAAAAGATGATAGATCTAGAGACAAGCAATGACACTGTCATATACAACAACTGCTGAGGAGGATGCCATCAAGTGGCCAACAGATTGGACAAGTTTCTTGTTTTTGAACCCCTTATGTTTTATGGTTGGAATATGGAAACCACCATTCTACCAACTACAAGATCTGATCACTGACCTATATGCCTCTCTCTTGACACCCCCAATCGACCTCTCAAAAAACCCTTTAGGTTTGAGAAATTTTGGCTCTCTCACCTGAAATTTCTGGGAAACGTTCAGGGTTGGTGGGAGGAATCTCAATCAATAAGAGGATCCTCCATGTATCACTTTCAACAACGTCTCAAACTTCTCAAACAACACATCATGTCCTAGAACAATACACCATTTGGAAACATCTTTCAAGATCAACGTCTTCTCGAAGCCCAAATGACAACAATTTAATAGCAAATCATTACTCATGGTCGATCTCCAGAGTTGGCCTTGCAAGAAGAAACTCTAGCTGAATAGATCTATGAAAGACAAAAGCAGGATGAAATCCTATGGAGAAAAAAATAGAGAGTTTAATGGCTCAAAGAAGGTAAACAAAATACAAATTATTTCAACATTCGTTGATCCAAAGAAGTCACTCCAATCATATCACTCATCTCATTTCTGATCAAGGTACCAAGATAACCTCCCATTATGATATTGAGCAAGAATTAACCGTTTATTTCTAGGATCTTCTAGATGAACCTCTTCCAGATCGAATAAATTCCATTCAGGCTATTGATCATCACATCCCTCATCTAGTGTTAGATGAACAAAATGCCAGTCTAATGTAGTTGATGTATCTGGAAGAAGATGATACAACTAACTTCATCTCGGGTGTTGGAAAATATCCTGTCCTGGATGGATTTACTTCTGAATTATTTCATCACTATTGGTTGATTATAAAAATGGATGTTTGGGCTCTAGAACAAGAATCACAGAATATGTTTGGAGTCCTCCCTACTTTGATGCAACTTTCCTATCTTGGATACCTAAAGAGGAAAAATCAACCGACCCAAAAAAATTCCACCTCATTTCCCTCTGCAATGTTGTTTATAAAATTATTTCTAAATTCATTTCTCTTCACCTTAAACCTCTCCTTCCAAGGATGATCGCTCTCGAATAGTTTGGATATGTTGAAGGGCATCAAATTCTAGACAACATTGTCCTTTCCCATGAAGTAGCACACTCCCTAAACGCAACGAGGACACCTAACATGTTAATCAAACTGGACATGTCCAAGGCCCTTGACAAACTAAGTTGGAAATATATAAGAGAAATTCTAAAAGCCTTTGGATTACACCCTGAATGGATCGAATGGATTCTAGGCCTCCTCTCATCTACCTTATTTTCTCTCTTGATCAATGTCTCCTCCTCTCCTCCTTTCTAACCATCAAGAGGTATTCGTTAAGGATACCTTCTCTCCCATTTTATCTTCATTCTGATGGCTGAAGGGTTAGGCCGCAACCTCAAAGAAATCATTTAAAATCACAAACTTTAGGGATTGACCCTTCATAAATTGGATGATCCTCTCATCCATAACCAATTTTTGGACAACAGACTCCTCATGGGAATCCCATCAGCAAAAGAGGCTCAAACTTTTAGATCAGTGGTTGACACCTTCATGGAAGCCTCTATGTCTATTAATTAGTTAAAGTCTCATATCTTCTTCTTCAACACCCCTTTGTCGGTCCAATTCTATGTCTCTCGCATTCTGGGATTTCCTAGTAGTTCCCTTCCAACCAAGTATCTAAGAGTTCCCCTCTTTACTTTTGGGTTCCACAACAACACTTGGGAATACCTTATGTTTGGTCTCAGCAAGAATTTTTCCAGTTGTACTTTCCACCCTCTTGACTTTTCAAGATGCCTTATCCTCCTCAAATATGTTCTTCAAGTCATTCCACTCTATGTATTCTCAGTTTTGGAAGCCCCCAAAAAAATACTTCGAGCTGTAAGAGGCCTCCAAAGTAATTTCATATGGCAAGGAGCTCAAGCTCCAAAAAAATGGGCCTTGGTTTCCTGGAACACCTTATTCTTACCTAAACTTCAAGGAGAGTTGGACCTAAGAGATCCAAAAATTCTTTCCAATACCGTGGGGGTAAAAAATTTGTGGAAATGGATACAACAAAAAGGGGAACTATGGAGAAACCTCTGGAAAATAAAATATGTAGATCAACTCAAGTATGAAGAACTTATCTGAATGATGAATTACACTCTGAGCTCTCTTCTCTGTAACTCAGCATGGAAAAATAGATCGCCCATACAATAACACAATTTTTGGGAGATCATATATGGGGAGACAACCCTCTTTTGGGAAGACTCTTGGCAGAAGCTAACAACCATCCAATCACATGAAAGCCTCGTCCCATTGAAACTTCCTCTTCAAACCCATCAAGTCTATCTTGTCAAAAGATACTAGTATTCAACACTAGATAACTCACATTGGAACACTTGGATGATTGAACCAGATCACTTGACTCTTCAAAGTAGATCTCATTTATCCACTTTGACCCAATTTATACAACTAAGAAAAATTAAAATATCCACTCAGCCTGACAGTTTGCGATGGCTTATCGGTCAACTGGAAACTTATCCTTAAAAGAGGCTAACCACTTAGCTTCTCATCACCCAAATCTCCCAACATTGAACATATGGAAAAATTATGGAATTTCAATCTCTTGACAAAAGTGACAACCTTCCTCTGGAAGACTGCTCATATGGAAATCCTCACTTGGGATCAACTATGCAAAAGAGGTTTTCAAGGACCAGGCATCTGCATGTCATTTCATCATCACAATGAAACCATGGATCACCTCAATTCTTGTACCTACAACAATGATCTTTGGGAAAGGGGAGACGTAGCCTTTGTCAATCAAATCAAATCAGGGACTCCACCAAAGTCACCATTACGTCATGGAGAGACATATGTTTCAAAATTCCACTCCTCAACCAATTATGGCATCTCTTCCTAGGTTTCCTAGTATGGGAGATCTGGAAAGAAAGGAATGGGAACATATTTAAGAACACATCCAATCCTCAACACATTTTCTAGAGTAAGATCCAAAGAAACATGGAAGAGACCATCTTAAAAGAGAATTGGAGTGTTGAATGTCTACAATTCCATCCCTTTGAACAATATCTCCTAAAGACCTGGATTCCTTTTTCCCTCTCACCCTTTCCCTCCTTTCAACCCTCAACACCACTTTCTTCCATTCCCACTAGCTGGACCCCTCCTCCCTTGGATTTCATTAAATTGAACTTTGATGGGGCCTCGAAAGGAAACCTTGGTCCCGCCAGCTTTGGAGGCATATTCAGAGACTGTATAGGTAACATTCTTCACATTTATGCTGGTCATCTTGGGATAAACTCTAATAATGCTGCTGAATTGTGGGCCCTCATAAAAGGCCTCCAAATTGCCATCAGAATTTTGAATTCCCAATTCATAATTGAAGGATATTCCCATCTTATCATCCATATTCTCACCAAGTTGCAATGAGGTTCCCCTCCTTCCAAAATCTCCTCTCACTTGTGTTTGAAATCCCTGATCCACACTTTAGCATCCCTATTACCTTGTCTCCATGGTCTTGTCCCCTCCCATGTTAAATGCTTAGCCAATACAATGGTTGATTTTCTCGCAAACACCAGCTACAATAATCCTTCAGTATCCTTAGACTCAACAAAGTAAGATATCCCTCACTCCACGCTCAAGCAAAACTACCTATCTATAGCACAATTTGATCTCCTCTCCTCGGATGCGGTGTCTACTAGCATGCAAGCTCAAATTTCAGAAGGGGATCATGTGGCACACAGTTCGAGTACAAGGGAAGCCCACCTGTCACATCCTTCCCATAGAATGGTCACCTCCACCATCATCCCTGAGCTCTCCAGTCGACTGACCTTAGCAGGTTCCAGAGTTGACAGTACCCAACGCCATTATGGAATTGAATATGTCCGTGCTAGACATGAAACTCCAGATTGTTTGTATGAGGGAGAATGAGATCACCATGTCTTTCAACAAGGTTCGTATTAATATGGAAATAATGCCGATGAATGCTCCACTGTAAGAAATGATGCCAAGTATCATCATGACTGATCATTTGTACCTTGAGGAACTCATATCCATGAGAGAACCCATAAAAATATGCCTTGAGGGTGACACAACTCTTGGTAAGTTTATTAGGAACATACATGAGCCTATGAGTCTCCAATTGAAACTCTCATATTATTTTGGACCTTCTGCTTATGTTTCCCCTGCTTGCAGGCTTATAAATACCTCTGCTCCGACCTTCATTATAATGGCTCCTTGTGGTCGTAAGAATCACCATTTGGATGTTGGAACTTTTAGGGTGGGACCATCTCGTGAAACAAGAGCAACAATAGGCGTTGTCGATTACTATGAAACCCATGTGCCTGAGGACGACAAGGTGGCCATGTCGGCCTTGGAAGATGAGGTTCTCCTTGTTCATGAATTTAAAGAAGACTTAGAGGTTGACTTACAAGTGGGAAGGGTGATCCCATATCTGAGATGCACCAAGACCCGAAACTCTAAGTTTTTTGACACCCTTGAACTCTACTGGCATGTTAAGACAATGGTAGCTCTTGACATGCTGCCAAAAGATGAAGATTTTCATCAGCTCAAATGCTGAATGGAGATGTTGGAGATATAGATGGAATGCATGTCCAAAGTCATCACTTGGTTGGATCACAAACACAGAGGCGTCTTTCAACCACCCATTGCTCGTCCCGGGGCTACAAATGTTGGTTCTATAGATGCAACTATTGGTCCTCATGGTGGTATTTCTAAAGATGGTGTTGGTCCTAGAAATTCCTCTGCTATGGAACTTCAGGTTCCAAATAATTTCTAGAATATTTTCTTATGGTTAATTCGATTTTTTCCTATGTTTTTATAGTTTCTAGATATGGCCATGGCTATACTAGACATTTCAATTTTATCTTTCGATTTCTGATCATAACAATTCCAAACATGGTATACCTAATTTCCCCCTTTGAGCAATTCTTTTTTCCTAATGAACCTGGAATACTATCATGGCCTTTTAGGTCCAAGAACTTGATGATTTCTAGACTGTACATACTGTGAATACTAATATAGTTTTTTACTTTAAAAAAATACATAATAAATATTACATATGGATTATTTATTGCTCTCGTATTTACAATATTAATGATAATGTTTATAATCCACGTGCAATCTACAAAAAAAACCAATTTTAATTTATTGAACCTTATGAAAATTGATAATTAATTAATTGATTTGTTTGAATACTTTATTTTTATAATGGAAAAGTTTTGAGATAAAGTTTCCATGATCTCTTTGGTTTTCATTAATTAACAATATTTAATGATAATAATGCATTTTGATATCTTCTACACCTTCTTGCTCTATAGGTCTCACACAAACATAAAGTAGAGTAAACAAAGAAAATTAGGAAATTAAACTCATGAAATTACTTATCTAGATAATCATTTCACTATGAATTTAAATTCACAAGAATGTTTGCAGTTTTAGTTTGATTTTCTTGATTTAATATTTATCACCAAATTCTTATTGAAAAAAACATTATAAGCACATCTAACATCCTTGTCCTTTTATAGGGATATAAGGAAAAATATTCATATTTTCATGAGCAAGATTAAACAATCGGTTCAAGATTTCTTTGATCTCTATATTTGTACAAATGAAAATAATCATAAGATCAATTAAAATTATATTTTAAGAGCTGATAGTGATTTCTTTGGGTGTTTAGGACAAGAAAAACATCTTATAAAGAAATAAGCTAAGCTTCTTTCCCAAGGAGTTTTTGGAAAATTCCATCTATGAGGTTGGTTAGTAGTGCATGTAAGTTAGCTCTCAACTTAGCAATTGTCATTATTTTTAGGAGGAAGGATGATAAGATTGGAATTGGTCGTATTTAAAAAAAATATAATTTAAGTTTTTATTATAAAAAGATAATATCATCTTGGAAGTACCAAAATTTTAACCATTTATCAAAATATTTTTCCAACCTTTTTTTTAAGTCTTATTTTTAGTCTTAGATGGGTTCGACATGGACATGATTATAGAATAATTATAAAAACATGTATTCGTTAAGTTTTTTTGGGGCATGTGTCTGTATATAATATAGATTGTCTTAGGGCTTCACATTCTATTGGGAAGATACAAACCTTCATGAAGAGAAAGAGAATGGGGCATATATTTTTGTTATTAGTTTTGAAGTTGTAATTAACTCTTTTTGGAATTTGCTCAATTTTGTACCAAACTTCATATTCATAAGTAATAAATTAAACTTGATAACCATAAGTAATAAATGGTATTAAAGGGATAGAAAAAAGTGATATATTTTAATCTCAATGTCAACTTTTGCATTTTTATAATGGTTTTACAAGTCATAATATATATTTTATGGCGAAAATATGTCAATTTTTATACCAAGATTCCAACTAAATTTATGATTGTGATCCACATCTAAATATTTATAAAAGTGATCTCCTCTTTAAATATTCACAATTAATTATCAAACAGAATTTCATAATATTACAAATATTTTGAAATTGAAACATAATATTTCCATAAATAAGTATTTTTTTTAAAAGTTTGTATTATCAAAAAAATGTAGCCATATTAGACAACACCATTACATCATATTGTTTCTACACAAATTTCAAGTAATATGAACAATTCCTTGCATAGAAAAAATGCAAAACTTACATACATCAATTGGAAAAAAAATTCAATGCTTGCTACTACTATAGATTCTAAAGTAAATTCCCAAGATTCTAACAACTTTAAAAAACATGAACTTTATGTAAAATGTGATGGATGCTAGCCTCTTTTAGTACTATGTTGGTTGGGACAGAGTCCTAGTTCTCAATATCCATGTCTTGGATCAGTGAGTGCAAAATATCCTCTTCATTTAACTCTCATTAGTCTAGATTCACAGACGTTCGTTGGTTGGCTCCCCATGATTGTACATCTTTGTACAAGTTAACTACCATATTCCTTAACATGTTGCATTCAACTTCAAGGATGAAAATTTGTTATTTATACTTTATAAATGTACTCATAATGGATGGAAATTGAGAAATAGACTAATGTTCATTGTCATGAACATTTTCAGCGACCAAAATCTGGAGGTTCTATTACATTGGATCAATTCTTCATGGGACCAAATAATTCTTATGATTTCATGCAACTCCTTGAAATCCATTAGCACTAATCCAAATCCAAAGAACCAGACAAGAGTTAGAAAAAATGGAACCAGACAAGGAAACAAAGCCACAAAACAACTCCCAGAATTTCCCTAAAATGACTAGTAAAGAGCTCATAACCAACACCAAGCCACATTAGAAAAAACAACACCAAGGCTAAATGATTATAATCCAAGTGCAATCTACACAAAGACCAGTTTTAGTTTATTGAACCTTATTAAAATTGATAAATAATTAATTGATTTGTTTGAATATTTTATTTTATAACTGGAAAGTTTGGAGAGAAACTTTCCATAACGTTTTGGTTTTCATTAATTAACAAGATGTGATGATCAAGATGTATTTTAATGTCATCAAAAACCTTCTTTCTCTATAGGATTCACACAAAGATAATGTAGAGTGAACAAAGAAAACTAGGAAATTAAACTCATGGAATCACTTATCTAGATAATCATTTCACTACAAATTTAAATTCACAAGAATGTCTACAATTTTATTTCATTTTCTCGATTTAAAGTTTATGAACCAAATTTTGATTGAAACAAAAATTGTAATCACACCTAACATCATTGTCCTTGTATAGAGACATAAGGAAAAATCTTCATATTTTCTTCAGCATGATTAAACAATGGGTTCAAGGTTTCTTTGATCACTATATTTGTACTAATCAAAATATCATAATATCAAGTACCATTAGATTCTAAGAGTCGGTAGTGATGTATTTTGGTGTTTAGGACAAAAAAAAACATCTTAGAAAGAAACAATCTCTTTCCCAAAGAGTTTTTGGAAAATTCCATCTACGAGGTTAATTAGTAGTGCATGTAAGTTAGTTCTCAAATTAGCAATTGTCATTCTTTTTGAGGAAGGATGATCAAGATTGTAATTGATATTATTTTTATAAAATAAAATTTAAGATTTCATCATAAAAAGGTTATATCATCTTGGATGTCTCAAAGTTTTTATCATTTATCAAATCCATTTTTTCAACCTCCTTTTAGTTTCATTTAGGTTCGACATGATTACATAATAATGGTAGAAACATGTATTGGTCAAGTTTTTTTAGACTTGTGTTTGTATAGAATATACATTGTTTTAGGGCTTCACATTCTATAGGGAACATACAAACCTCCATGAATATAATGAGATGCAAATTTTTGTTAATAGTTTTGAAGTTGCAATTAACTATTTTTTGGATTTACTCAATTTTGTAACAAACTTTATAACCATAAATTATGAATGTCATTATAAGACTAGAAAAAAGTGATCTATTTTGATCTCAATGTCATTTTTTTTTCATTTTTATAATGGCTTTCCAAATCATAATATACCTTTTATTGTGAAAATATTTTAATTTTATATACCAAGGTTCCAATTAAAATTATGATTGTGATCCACACCTAAATATTTATAAAAGTGGATCATTTTTAAAGATTGAAAATTAATTATTAAAAGGAATTACACTAACACTATAAATATTTTGAAATTGAAACATAATATTTGCATAAACAAGTATTCTTTAATTATTTTGTAATTATTGTTTTTTTATTATTATTTTAATTGAAATTAAAAAAATTGTATGATAAAAAATTTGTAGCCATGCTAGACAACACCATTACATCATATTGTTTGCACACAAATTTCAAGAAATATGAATAGTTCCTTGCATATAAGATGCAAAACTTACATATATCAATTCGCAAAATCTCCTAATGCTTGCTACTACTATAGATTCTAAAGTAAATTCATAAGATTATAACAACTTTAAAAAGCATGTTCACATTATGGAAAATGTAATGGATGGTAGCCTCTTATAGGCCTATGCTGGTTGGGACAGAATCCTGGTTCCCAATCTCCATGTCCTCGAGTAGTGAGTGCACAATATGCTCTTCCTTTAACTCCCCTTATCCTGGATTCACAAACATTTGTTGATTGATTTCCCATGATTGTACATCTTTGTACAAGTTAATTACCATATTCCTCGAAACGATCCATTCAACTTCAAGAATGGAAATTTCTTATTTCTACTTTAACAATGTACCCATAATAGATGCAAATTGAGAAATGAACTGATGTTCATTTTCATAAACTTTTGCAGCGACCAAAAATATGGAGTTTATGTTACATTGGATCAATTCTTCATGGGATCGAAGAATTCTCCCGATTTCATGCAAATCCCTGAAATCCATTAGCACTAATCCAAATCTACAGATCCATACCAGAGTTAGAAAAACTGGAACCATATAAGGAAACAAATCCACAAAACAAATCCTAGAACTTCCCTAGTATGACTAGTAAAGAGCTTGAAATCCAACGCCAAACCACATTAGAAAAAACAACACCAAGGCTAAAGAAAAAATTTAATTTCTAAAATAAGAGGAAACATCCAATTCACAAAACCTCTACCAAAGGTCCTCCTAAATGTTGAATTCTGAGAACAAAAAAACTTGAAGGCCTTGAATAGAAAGATGAAAAAGACAAAGAAACACTCCACACAATTTAAGTGTGACTTCTTTATCGTATTGAAGAAAACCACACCAAGGACACTATGATCCAATTCAAATAAAAATTGAAGAGATATAAGCTCCCTCGTACCAATAGAAATCAAGTAATACAACCCCACTGTATCTCCTTTAGACCCCAATTCCACTAAACCAGGAATGGTTGTTGCCAACCTATAAACAACAACCAGTCCGACCAAACAAAGACTGACCAAGTGAAACAGTTTTCCATGGGACTTTTGACACATTGGTTGACAATTCTCCATAGTTGCACCTTCCCATGATATAATCCATCCAAGGGCTCAAATCCTCGATTTTTCATGAGCTCAAGCATGAGGGGGGGGCTTGAGTGTCTTCATGTTTATTTCCTCGCATTGGAAATGAGGTAAGTGGGTGATTGGCATGTGTATTGTTAATGCAATGATACTTACCAATGAGTGTATAGAGTTTAATTATGTATGACTTGGTAATTTGTTGAACCATTAGTCCTTAGCTCCCCCAAATTTAAGGTGGTGGCTTCATTTGCAAGAAAATTTCCTAGTTGATTGTTTTCACTTAAAACTTGGTAGAAGAAAATCCTTTGAAAGTTATTGACCTCCTATTAAACTCGAGCCAATATGGAAGATGCTCGAAGAAGCTTGTAATCATTTGGGGGATTTCATGGTCATAAACTTTATAATTGTGCTTGCCTCTCCCACCACAGTAAAAGATTGAATTTGAGAATATAAAGCCATAACCTTATCATAAAGTATATACCTCACCTTGATTGTTGAAGGAGGTTACTAGTCTCCACAATTGCTACTCCTTTTTTTTTTTTTTTAATATTATATAGACTAATATTATATATAGAGTGCATATTTATTTTTTTATATAAATATTATGTTAGTAGTAATCTTTATTTTGCTTTACTTTTTAATATAATTTAATATAAATTTTTAATTCTAATTTTCCAATATCATATAAATTACATAATATATTTAAATAAAAAAATTCTTTTATCTCATTTTATATATATATATATAATATGTGATATATATATATATATATATATATATATATATATATATATATATATATTCTTTTTCATTACAATTTAATACGTACAATACAATATATTAATATAACTTATACTCAAACATATTTAATATATTTATAAAATATTAATACATTCATATATAAACAAAAAATTCCAATATAGCGAACGACTAACACAATAATATGTTTACGCTACTTATAACATGTGAATGTGAATAGTGTTTCTTTTTCTTCATAAAATTTCGAAGTTCAGAAAATAAAAGTGAGACATGACTATGACTTTGAGTGATGTCAATCGAATGTAACGACAAAGAGACTTTTATTGTTCCAATATATGTGAATGTGAATATTGTTTTTTTTATTTTAATAAAATTTTAATTTAAGAAAAAGAAAGGTGAGACATGAGTTTGAGTGATTTCAATAGAATGTAACTATAACTCATTTTGATTAGTTTTTCAATAGTATTTATAAAATAAATTATAGTAATTACACATTTTTAGTAAGTTTAATGATTAAAAATGTATTTTTTTTAAAAAAATTATAAAATCAAATCTAAAAAGGTAGTGTGTATTTCTCCATAAATTTTAATATTTCAATTAATGTATTAAATTTATTTATTTTTAATAAATAAAAAAGTTTTATATACTAATGTGATAATCTTAAAATTAGATTATTATTATTATTAAAATAAAATACAACTTTATAAAATCACTATTTTATATAAAAATAATAATTTTTTTATTTGAAAAGTAAATTTATTTCATAATATTAAACGAGTAATATTAATATTAATTAATTTATTTTATATAATTTAATAAATATGTTTTACATATTTTATTAATGTGTATTTTTAATGATTATGAGGATGATTAATGTCCACTCACATTAATTGGTTTTAGATATTTTTAAAATTGTATTTATGTGCTAAAAAACATTAAGATAAGCTTTCCAAAATCACCATAGCTTTAATGATTTAAGCAGTTAGCAAGGTTTCTATTGTGACACATATTTTTAAATTGAGATCTAATTTAAGTATAGAGACAGCAATCTAAGATTAAGTGTTTTACATCTTTTGTCTTGGTGTCACAAACATAAATTCTTCCATCCCATCCCAAGGTGTTTTGGGAATTGTCCAACCTCTAAATTTACTATGTAACTAGTAAGAGTTTATTCTTACTTTAACAATGTTGATTTTTACATTACACTTATCGAATCTTTAAAATATGAAAAATACATTTTCTAAAAAAAAAAATTACATAATTATAAAAAATATTATTAATATATTAAATATATGTTTATTACGTCGAAAGGCGTACACCTATTGACAATGGGCACAATTAATGATCTTTTAACCTCATTTAACCTTAAACCCTAATCTGATGGCTATGCATTGAAGATGCTAGCATATTCTTAGTCGTCCTCCAAAATCAATGGGTCAGATTTATTATTTATAACTTTCTTGCATTTATCAAGGCATCCGTTAACATGTTTACTTTTTAACATTTACCTAATCACATTAAAAAATTACTGTAAAGATATGTAAATGCCACATTTAAATGATTAAGTAGTATTAAACCGTGCAGCCAAACGTTTCATATTACCACAAACGGATTACGAATTACCACATACATTTTATATTGGGGGCACGGATTTTCAGCTAGTTTACATATACACCCAGCCTCCAAAAAAAAATATTATTAATATATTAAATATACGTTTTTTTACCTATACGCCATACATCAATATTATTGTTAATAATTACCAACTAAAGTATTCCATATACATAAAGTGAAAACAATAATATTTAAAAATCTTGAGATACTCGGTAAATGGCATCTATTCCATTTATTTATCTCAAATATATTTCTATTTTGACAATATACGATAAAATAGAACCGTTGACAAGCATTCAAGCGCAATCTCTCTCACTTGAGAACGTACTTGATTAGTCCAGGAATATGAATATTCGAGTAGTAATGTGGCCAATCAATGCATTTTACGTCGAAGTTGAACGCTTTCCTGTCTTCCTCCGAAATATTGTTCAATAACCCTTCCGTATTTGTTATGTCAAACCTGGTATATGTCACAGTTTCAGCTACGCTATCAGATAAAAATAACTGAAGAAAATTAGTATATTGCACGACAAAAGGAAAAAATAAATTGAGCATGAAACTACCTTCCCTGAAAGAAGGCGTAAGGCTCGTACAACTCTGCCAAATACATGACTTTGTTGTAATTTCGAAGCATCTGATTGTAACGTTCTGTGAAGATCATGATGCAACACAAGATTTTGTTCACTACACCAATTACCTGTTTTTCAACGGCACCAAAAGTTCAAGAAGAAGCATTAAAATTAAGAGGAAGTGTAAGTGTAAGTGTGAAAGAATATCATTTGGAGTAAATGAAGAACAATTGCCTGGAGAGGTGCTTTGTAATGTAGATGCATGTATCGGCGGAAGCTCCTCATGCTCTTCAAAAAGGGAAGCTCTTTCACATGAATTATGTTTCCATCTTTGCCAACACATGGATGCTGTGAAAAATACTTATATGCCTCATCCCTTACAACGGGGTAAAGCAATGGATTTCCAACAGATGATGCGGCGTGATAAATAAACAGACCGTTCTCGCAGGCATGTGCGGCCATCGCTACTATCATCGCGTTTACCACCATATCTGCTGGAATCTGCTCACACATTCAAATAAACAATATCAGTTAATGTTCAACAGTTTTTTTTCTTATATTGCAAAACAAAATGCAGCAGCAGAAAAACGTTTGCAAAAACAAAAACTTAGCACGTCTAATATCATTATATTTACAAGATCATCGGATTGAGAATACACACAAAACCCATCTCGGAAATATTGCCCAAAAAAAAGAAAAATCCAGAAATGGCCGGAAAATAATTCACTGTGACTGACCACGTCTAAGATAAGGCCTGGATCAGCTAGGAAGGATGACATTCGTCCTTTTCCGTATCTGATTATGAGAGTGTCTATAGTTCTGTATTACAATCCCAAAAAGCATGCGATCAGTCTGAATAACGATATGACATTAAAACTGATAACATTATTGTAAAATATTGATGGATGTTTAGCTATATCCAAACGATATATGATTGATTCATGGGGACCTGGTGCCTTCTATCCAGCCAGGGAAGGGTTCTGCCAACGTGCTTTCAATAATACTCGGTCGTAGGATGACTACTGGAAGATTTCCCCTCGCATTCTCCACAAGCATTTCTCCCATAGCTTTGGTAAATGAGTATGTATTCGGCCACCCAAATCTTCTTGCCCTGCTCAGATGTCCAGTATTAAGAAATCTAACTTTGTTATTTTTTTTTTTCAGAATGATATCTATGCAAGCAATAGATTTCAGAGGCTCACTAACCTTTCTAAACCCAATTCTATGAGATGCTCGGCTTCGGTATCTTTTACAGAATCTGTGCCTGTGCTTGCAGTTCTAGTTGTTGACCAGTCCATATGTATCTTTGATACTGTTTTCTCTATTAAATCAAATTCTGCTTCAATATCTAAACTGAGAAGTGGACTACTTTCGTCCTCAGGTTCATTGCCGGCCGTTATAGTTTCTAGCATCTTCACGGGCCTCTCTTTTATTCTTCCACTTCCAGGTCCGGCAACGTAAGCTTTTGTGCATTCAGAAAGATCAGTCTAGCATTTTTTGAAAATGATATTCATATATATGTAACTTATTCTTTACAATTCTGGCAAGTATAACTGTTTTACTGAACGGTTCAGAGTTTGTCCACTTACCAGTGGAGACGTGCAGGAGGATTTGAAGTTTACGACATCGTTTGGCGAATTCCACAATATTCTTAGCTCCCTTTGCGTTCACATTGAGAGAAATATCATATCTACGTTTTGCACAAGCATTTGGTTGAATATAGGCCTTAGAAACACTTTCCTCTAGTCAAGATAAGTAAATAGCTAGGTAGGAGCAACTAAAGAAACCTGTCATCGAGCACTGTGCTTGCTGCATTATTAACAATGGCGTCCAGATTTTCCCAGAGGTGTTCTCTGGTGCTCTCTGCATCGATTCCAAGATTATGATCTGCTGCAACGTCTCCAACAAGTGGGACAACTTTCTGTAATACGAAGCTTTCGAAATCGTCTCCATGTTTCTCCCTCAAAGTCTTGAACAACTCCAGTCTCATAACCTGTCGGAAGAATAGAAATTAGCTTAGTAGGAGGATATATCTACGAGCAGCAAGAAGAGATTTCTTACTTCGTTTTTAAACCGGAGTCTGGCAGATGCCAGATCTTTCGCTCTCAACAAAACAAAAATGCGGTTAATGCCGGGCTGTGTACGTAAGATTTTCTCGACGAAAACTGCGCCAAAGTAAACAGCAATTAACTTCATTATCCTGAAAACGAAAATCATATATGTAAGTGAAAATAGCATTAATGGTTAAAATACTTTTGCCAAGGAAACCAGTCGATCCGGACACCAATATGTTCTTGTCATTGAGAGAGCTTAGAACGTTTGATGCCATCGATCGCTCTGTTCTTTGATAGATCTGACCCTGTACTCTGATAAATCTGACCTTTCTAACTGCAACTAGCCGTAGCTGATACGTGTGGATTGTACATACGCTGCGGCTTCAACCTAATGGGTAAGTGGATGCAGTGCAGACTGCAGTATACCCTATAAAACAGAAAAATCTGCACTATACTTCCATGTTCATATCGGGTATTTTTTGCTTTCCAAGAAAAAATTTGTTCACGCAATAAACGATATGTAATTTTGTGCAGAGGAGTAAGCGACAATGGCACAAGGGGATGCAGGAAACATTGAAAAATTGGCGCTCGCTACTGACTCAATTAATGTATCTCACCCACTCCTTCACCAACCTTGACTAGCTGAATCGTATTGAGTAAAAAACTGCGAATATAACATGAGTGTTTAATGTTCACGGTATGCGGGCATCCCAACGCCCGGCTTTACAGGATGGGCCGTTGGACCTGTGCATGGTGTTAATTGGTGTATATCTTTTGTCGGTGTGAAGTCTCCGTCTCCTTGAACATAAAGGTCAAGAATCTCAAATTACCTGATCCCAAAGAAGATTGCCAAAATCGAGACAATATAAATACAAGTATGGTGGCTATGCATGTAACTTCAATAATAACACCATGTATATCTTTGCTGTGGTTAACTCACCCACCACTCTTAAATGCTCATGTGGTCATTGATATCATTGACACGTTTGTTTGTGATGGCCTTGTCAACTTAATGGTGTTGTTTAACTGTTTTAGGAAACTAGTATAGTCGCTAACTCGCGGTTGAGAACGCCTAAAGGTAGCGGCTGAGAACGCTTGTTCCCAATATATTGAGAATGCTTGTCCTCAATATAAAACGTTTGTGGTAATCTGTCTGTGGTAATATGAAACGTTTGGCTGCGTTAGGTTGATAAATGGAACGTGGCAATTACATATCCTTACAGTGATTTTTTAATGTAATTAGGTAAATGTTAAAAAGTAAACATGTTAACGGATGCCTTGATAAATGCAAGAAAGTTATGAACAATAAATCTGATCCATTGATTTTGGAGGACGACTAAGAATATGCCAGCATCTTCAATGCATAGCCATCAGATTAGGGTTTAAAATTAAATAAGGTTAAAAGATCATTAATTGTGCCCATTGTCAATAGGTATACGCCTTTCAGCGTAATAATTGTTTTTTTCCGGAATTCAGTGATATAAATTTATATGAAATCATTATTTTTTGTTTTTTTAAATCTATGTTTAAATGTAGAAATAGATTCAGCACAATTGAAAAAATTATGGGACATTTCCATTATATAAAAATAATCACTCAAATTTGACGATCTAACAATTTCTTTCTGAATTTCTATCAAAAATCCCTAAAAAAAAATCATTGCTTAAAAAAATTAAACTACAATCAACTTAAATATTTAAAATTTTGCTAATATAAATTTATTAAATTTAAAAAGTCTCACGCAAGAAATTTATCACTTCTTAAACATGCTATAACATAATACCTTTTCATATCTTATAAACAAGATGCATACAGTGATAGTATTCTTGTTTATTTTAAAATAAAATGTTAAAAAACAGACAATGATAGAATATTCAGTTTTTAATAAATATAAATAGTGGAAACACAAAAGTTGATTTGCATTAGAGTGAACGGAGAGGATGAACTTACTTAAAAGGAATTTGAAACTATAAGTAAATAGTAATGAGGCATTGACTATATCTTGATCTAAGAGGCTCTAACATCGAAGGCTTTATTTACAAGATAAGTAAATAGTAATGAGGCAAGGATTATTCGAAGGCTTTGGTGAAAAAACTTTTTTACAAAGTAAGAAAATACTAATGAGGCACGGATTTTAAGAGGCTCTAACATCTAAGGCTTTGTTGGTGAAAACGTAAGAGCTAGTATATTATAACAACAAAGTTAATTTGATAAAATTAAAGCAATTTGTTTTTCAACATAGTAGACATCATCAATACTAGATAATTAACATGAGATGCAGAACATGATTGAAGTGATGATTTCATGGACAAAACTCTAGATATCGAACACTTTCATTCTTCTTGAATGTAAAATGATAAGTTTAAATGTAATTACAACTATATAGAAAAGAAATCATTTCTTACATTAAATAAGACATCATTTTTTACATCAAATAAAAAAATAGTAACAATAAAAGTTTTAAAAACCTAAACATTATAGTTAAATTTAGGAAAAACATAAAAATGAGAAATTAATTAAAACTATATATAGTAACATGAAAAAATAACTTTATCTAAATTGATATACAACTAAAAGAAACAATAAGCTTATATATGATAAAATCTTAGGAAAGCCACTATCTCTCTTTGCAATGTTCATGTCTTGTGAAATAATAAGCTTATATATGATAAATTCTTAGAAAAGCCACTATCTTTCTTTGCAAGGTTCATGTCTTGTGAAATAATACAAGTATATGTTTTTTGAATATTCTTTGTTTTAGAAGGATGTAATTTTGTATCTTAGTTTCCATGTGAGTAAGACAATGTCAATTTGTAGTTTATTGTAAACAACAAATACTTAAATATGATCCTTTAGTATTTATTGATTCAACATATTAGCAATGAGTCAAAATTTCTTTTGGCTAAAATAAAATGAGCATAGTATTCAAGCACAATTTTAACTCACCATATACAATAGTGATCTATGCAAGATAATGGTATAACGTCATTTGCCACCATATATGCTCATGATGGTTCATTGGACTCAGTTACAACCTTTTACATATTTGCAGGAGCCGAACCCCCCTTTTCCTCCCTGAAAATATGTTTAAAAATCCCATTTTTCAAGATGTACACAACTCTTGTTAAAACAACATGAATACATACACAACTTTCTAGTTAGCAACCCATGTACATGTTTAATTGGCTAAAAAAAAATATAATTCCCGACATTTTGGGCGGAGTTGACAGGTTCCCTAAGTTCCTGACCTCCTATAGCCCATCCATAATTACTCCAATGAACAAAAGGGAGTATAAAATAGAGCTTTGGGATGGAGGAAAATCATCATGAAAGAGATGCATCCTTATTCTGACATTTTTCTAGTATCCTTGGAAGCTCATGTTTCCCTAGATTTATGAGATTTTCTCCCCCTTGAAAACCCTTGTTTTGAGGATTTGTGTTCCTCTTTATCTCATCAGGAAGAAGCCTATTACTTCCTTTGACCCGTCAGGATACAAAACTTCAGAGGTATACTTCATTATCTCAGGCCTTGGGTGGAGGAACTTGGAGCACGGTTCTAGGATTGTGCCGCAACGGTTATAGGTTGCAACCAACCCTTTTGTTGTTATCGATAAAATAACTCTCATTCTCGTCCAATTCTTTGCGTTAATTCATGATTTCAATAATATTATATGCATGTATTATCTTGAATCTAACAAAGAATTTGAATTGATTATATTTCGTTAGTTAGCGGTGACTACTTTATTTCAGCAACATACTTGTTTGGTTGCAAGACTTTCAAAAGATCATTATGAATAATTTCAGGAGCGAAAGACCTCAAGCATGATCTACTTCAAACGTAGGGTTCCAGGTATTCCCTTTTTCCTTTTTTCTAAAAGTTATTTATTAAAGGTAGTTTTTTCTAATTGATTGTCTAATTAGAGGTTGAGAGGAGTCTTTTAAGGGAACTCTTGCATTGTGGCCCTGACCCAAATCCACAGGACTTAGATTTATGTAATAGAATTGGTGACCATAGCAGGGATTCTTCCTTTTTGGGTCGTTAAGGTGATTGTTTTTGCATTTATTTTGAAATTGTTTCTATAATTTGATCCTTTTGTTAGCGTTCTATGAATTTATACAATCTTTGTTAAGTCTTCGCGACCCTCCTCTCTCAGTTAGAGAGGATTAAGCGGGTTTCCCTTAGTACACTCGCGTACATACACAATTTTCATTAGTAAAAGTTGTGTACATATGCCACTTGTCCATTGGAAAGTCACGTACATGTTTTATGAAGGTTTTTTTTTACCTCTTCCAGACCTCTAGAAGTTAGGGTTGTGACTTTGGGGGATCTTTCTGGGTCTTTCCATGTCTTCAGAGTGGTTTTTAGGTTTCAAAATTAGTTTCCTTTGCTTGTAATATTATAAGAAAAGATCAAAAATATTTTACACCTTTCTTGTTTAATCAAGGTTGTTTTTGGATTTTTATAGTTTAGGATTTTAGAAAGGTTTGTTGGGTGTTCAATGCACTCTTTTTCATGTTCCTGCAGTGTTCTTAGGGTGTCTAGTCATCTGTTTGCAACCTTTCTTCCCCTTTGCTTTCTTGTTTTCTTGTTTTGTATAAAGAAAAAGTGTAACATGTGTTTTCTTGTGAAGTTTTTCCTCCTTGCCCTTTTTTCATTTACATCTAAACACGGAAATTTCATCATACACATGTTTTCTCTCTTGTTTCACTTTTGTACTTTAAAAAAAAAGTAAAAAAATAAAGGAAAACAAAATATTTTGTTTTTAGAGCTTCGACAAAAAGAATCCTAGTCTTGTTAGTTGTCTTGCAACTAAAACTTGCATTAGTAAATGCATTGCATCTAAAAGAAAAATTGCATTATTTGCATACAAAACAGAAAGAGTTTGTGTTTGTTAAATTCTGAAGTGTTATTTACACTCTCATTTTCAGTGAAGAATTGCATTTCACATTTGTGTTCTTAATTTTTTTTTTTTCTGTTGAGTCCGTCAAAACATCATTCAGTTTCACTCCACTCCCTTTTTGAGTAAATAACAACCTATAAAATGAACTCTAACTAAAATCAATTATACATTTTCATTTTATTAGTGTAATCAAACAAGTTTAAGCTAAGGCCTTGGTTTAGGTTGGAGAGTTAATTTTTCCAATGCCAGAAAACAAACGTAGGAGTTTGAGCTAGGGAGTGCAAAACCCAATTTCGTATAAGTACAGTCGAGAAGCTCCTGTAACACACGAGTCAAACGTGATTCCACGCAAAGGTGAGCCAAAGAAATAACCCCTCCAAAGATTAATCGAGCGTAGTGGAGAGATTTTATATTGGGGGTTTTTCCTGAAGTGATACTAACTCATCTAGCATCATTCCTCTGCGAATTTTGAACCTAGTTGAGGTTTTCTTGAAGTGATATGTAATGTTCTCAACTAGTCTAGGAGGGAATATTATATATTTCTTCCCAAAAATTGTTGTTTCTTCTTATATGAATGTGTTTTGAACTTCTTATAGATAGTTTGCTCAATGAGGAATATTTTCAAATATATAGCATACATTCATTTCACAAGAATGGAGCAGATAATAATGGCATCTTATTATGGATGGAAACTCCCAAGATCAGTACAATGATTTCAAATGGTTGTAATAACAATTGTCTACTACTACTTAGCACACAAATCTAATAGCTGCCAGGAAGCTACACATTACATAAACACACCAGAAAAACATGGAATGATGCCAACGTATGGTGTCCATTGATCCAAGATTCACCGAGCCTTACTCTGCTCTGCTCCAACAATGTCGATTTGCAATCAACCCCCTTTTTAGCTCCTCACAAACCCGGTCCGACAATTGGCTGCAAACCCCAATTCGTAGAGGTCCTTGCAAGATGACTGTGGGATGTCTAGAGAGGCCTCGCGGGACAACCAATGCTCAACCTACAGGGATACTCTATTTCACAGATGCAAAAAACCCTCCTGACACCTGCAGATATCAAGCTCGACCTCTTCTTGAATATGGACACAAACACCCTATGCAAGATGATATGCTCCTGAACTCCCTCCAGTATGAAATCAAACACTCAATGAACCCCAATGAGAACTCAAGATGAGTTCTCCTCTTGTCTAGATAGGGTGGGTGTTTCACCACCAAAACTAAACCTGTATTAGAATGTTTTTTCCCAAAACCCCAATGAAAATGATGGCTACAAGAGCACTCAATAAGATATCAAATCATAATACTGAGGGGAAGGGTTACTCTACTATTTAACCTTTCTTTGGACCTTCTATATCTTTCCGACATTTTGACCAAATAAAATATTCACTTTATTTTTCCTCCATTTCCATTAAATAAAATTGTTTATTTTATTTAATGTCACTTTTAGGATTTGTCATTCTTTTTACCTAGTGACACCAAACAAACCTCCTTGAATCCCCATTTTCCTTGTTGATTATAGCCTACAAGAGTCATATAGGATATTGAGTCATCCCCTGTCACAATCAATTGGAAGGGGACATTACAGTCCTCCCTTCCTAAGATATCTTGTCCTCGAGCAATTCCAGATCAGGGTGCTACAAGATATGCTCTCTTTCATAGGTAGCATATTTTGCGGGAAATATTCTCCATACAACCAAGTACTCTCAAATGACCCTACTTCTTAGTCTCTGTTCCTTAATGTCAACAATATTTTCGAGAGTTAGAACCAACTGCCCCTCCTCATCTAGTGGAGGAAGATATGTTGAAGTGGTGACATGTTGTCCCAATGTATTTTTGAGGCATGATACATCAAAGTTATTGTGGATCCTGCTGCTCTCTGGTAGCTCCAACTCATATGATACTTCCCCAACTCTCTTGATCACTCTGTAAGGCCTGTAAAAGAGGAGCTTAAACTTCACTGCACCACCCTTCTTCAACAACGACTATTTGTATGGCTGCAATATGAGAAAGACAAGATCTCCAACCTCAAAGCTACGTTCTACCATGTGTCTATTTGCATACATATTCTATTGATTTTGAGCGGCCTGCAGATTCTCCTTCAGGACTCTTAAGATGTCCTGACTTTCCTGTAACCACTAGTCCCTGGCCTTAGGGGATCAACTCTCTCCAAATGAAAAATCCACAAAATATGGAGCATCATATCCATATAATTTTTTGAATGCATCATCCCAATGGACATGTGATGAGTGGTGTTGTAGCAATGTTCCCCGAGATGCAACCATTGTATCCATTCACGTTGCTGCCCTGACACATAATTCCTCAAGTACCCCTTGATCCATTTTTTTACTATCTTGGTCTGTCCGTCTATCTAGGGGTGATAGCTAGTGATAGGTGTCAACTCCTTCTCGGATAACCTGAACAGATCCTGCCAAAAAACACCAAGAAACCTGCTATCTCGATCACTGACTATGTTCCTTGGAAGGTCATGGAGTTTGAACACCTCCCTGAAGAATATATTTTCTACCTGATATGCATTGTAATCCATAGGAATAACAAACAAGTGTTCATATTAAGTCAACCTATCCACTACCACGTAGATACAGTCCTTTCCCTGCAGCTTTGGTAACCATGTGATGAAGTCCATAGAATTTATTTTCCACTTCTTCTCTGGAATCGATAATGGTTGAAGTAGTCTTGCAGGATGTGTGAACTTTGACTTGTTATGCTGGCAAGTCATGCACTCCCTCACAAGTCAAATTATATCCCCTTTGTGACCCTTCCATGAGAATATCTCCCTCACCTTCATGTAGGTCTTCAAATACCCCTGGTGCCCTGCCAATGGTGCATCATGCACTGCCCTCAAAATATTATCCTTGAGTGTGGAATCAGGGAAAAGATAGATCCTATACTTTTAGTAGATGATGTCATCCAATACCCTATACCTGTCATCTTGACTACTTCCCTCTATAATCTCACAAGTGAAGGTATTCTTGGAGTATTCCACCAAGAGAATGGACTTCCATTCTGCTTAGATCTTTGTCATGGAGAAGGATGCAGGTCTCCTAGTTAAGGAGTCAACAAATATATTCTTGTTTCCCTTTACATACTCAATGTTCAAATCATATGCTTGTACCGTACTCACCGACTTATGTTGCCTCTTGTTCAGGTCCTACTGCTCCAAGAAATATCTCAAGTTGTTGTGGTTAGTACGAACCACGAAGTGTCCTACCAAGTACTATTTGAATTTGGCCAATGCATGCATGATGAAAAACATATCCTTATCATAGATCAAGTAGAGATTCTCAGGATCCCTTAACTTCGTACTCTCGAAATCTACCGAATGTCGGTTCTGCATCAATAGTTCTCCTATCCTTTCACAAAAAGCGTCTGTTCCAAAATTTCTACCCCAAATTTGTTGTTTCTTCTTGTATGGATGCGTTGTTAACTTCTTATAGATAGTTTTCTCAATGAAGAATATTGTCAAACATATAACATACATTCATTTCACAAGAATGGAGAAAATAATAATGACATCTTATTATGCATGGAAACTCCCAAGATTAGTACAATGATGTCTAATGATTGTAATAACAACTGCAAAATACTACTTAGCACACAAATATAATGGATTATAGGAAGCTACACAATCTATTATAGAAACACACAAGAAAAAAATGGAATGATGCCAACTTATGGTGTCCATTGGTTCAAGACTCATCAAGCCTTACTTCGCTATGCTTGAGCAATGTCGATTTGCAATAAACCCCTTTCTGAGCTCCTCACAAAACTAATCTGACATTTGGATGCAAACCCCAATTCCCATAGGTCCTTGTGGGACGACTGCGGGGCATCTAGCGAGGCCTCACGAGACAACATGTGCTCAACCCATGGGGATGACTTATTTTACAGATGCACAAAACACTCCTGACACCTGTAGATCTAAAGCTCGGCCTCATCCTGAATATCACTGCAAACACCTTATGCAAGATGATATGCTCCTCAACTCCCTCCAATATGAAATCAAACACTCAATGAACTCCAATGAGAACTCTAGATGAATTCTCCTCTTGTCTAGCTAAGGTGGGTGTTGCACCACCAAAACTAAACCTGTAGTGGAATGGTTTTATCCAAAATCCCAACGAAAATGATGGCTATAAGAGCACTCAATAAGATATCAAATCATAATACCAATGGGAATGGTTACTCCTCTATTTAACCTTTCTTTGGACCTTCTAGATCTTTCCCCCATTTTGACCAAATCAAATCTTCAATTTATTTTTCCTCCAATTCCATTTAAATATAATTTTTTTATTTTTTTAATCTAATGTCACTTTTTAGGATTTGTCATTATTTTTACCCACTGACACCAAACAAACCTCCTTGAATCCCCTTTTTCCTTGGTACCTATAGCCTATAGGATCCGTATAGGAAATTGAGTCATCCCCCGTCATAGTCAATTTGAAGGGGACACTAAATGATACTGACCCTCTCGGCGTCAGTCCTCTGGAATATTCTGACCTAGTTTGAGATTTTTTGAAGTGACAATGGCCCTTTTGTAGACAATCCTCTAGAAGAGCTTCGGGGTTAGTCGCCTTGCCCATATGTTCAATCCTGACTATCGACTGTACCCCCCAGATGTTGATTGTGAGTTGGTGACCTTAGTTTCTTTTCCTAGGAATCTCAGATGTGACTGCAGGGGGTTTCCCCTGGTACCTGGGTGGACTTAGTATCACACTTCTCAGTACTATTGGAGGGTTCCCTGTGAAGCATGGGTACTTGCATCGAATAAGGTTGGTTAGTAGAGCTCGAGGTAACTACTTCTCACTCCTTCTTTCGTTGTTCCACATGACTTAATCAACCCGTGTCTTCGTCTCGAAGGTCCTTCTCCTTACTTTGTTACTATTGTGATCTCATGACCTAATCCACCTGAGTCAAGATATTGGAAAATTTGTTTGTGATTGTTGTTTCTCTTAGGGATTTCCTTTAGTGGTGTGTTTTCTATTGTAATTTTCCTAGGACTGTGTGGGTAGTCACCCAGAGCTAGAAACTCAAAGTGGTTGACCAACTTCATCATCGATTGAGGAGAATTTAAGGCCTTCAACCTAAATAAGAAGTAGAGGTCAATACTCTACCTCCTCCTCTTAGGTGTAGGCTTGATCAATCTGACACTTTTTTACCAACTGGCTAAGTCAAGATCATAAATATGGAACCCATAGAAACTAACGCTTTTTCTCCATAGGTTGTTACCGTATCATATCTTGGAGCTGAATATTTCTCTCAACCTTTAAACCCTTCATTAACAGATCCTCATGCTCGAGTTGTTGTGCAGATTTCAACTTCTGGTTTATACTTCACTGACAATAGCCCTCTTCAGTGGGTCATAATGGAAGGCACTTCAGAAGTGTCTATGTCGGGAGTGATACAAAATCCCATGTAGACTATTGTCATAGGAGGAAATCTTCCTCATGGTGTCTCTAACCAAATTATGAGTGTGGTGCAGTCTACCATACCCGCGTCAGTTAGTGGCTATGCTCCATCGATCGTTGGTTCCAATCACCCATTGAGTGCAGCTATGTCATTACCTTCGATAACCAATGATCTTTTGTTTGGTATGTCATCGATGAGCATGCAAAGCATCTTGACTGGTTCCGAGTCAATGACCCAAACTTGTAACATTGGTGTGGGGAGTTCATCTATCCCCCGCCAAGTTGTTTCTTGGGGTGGAGATCATATTTCTCCGTCATTTCCCTCTCTCATAAGTGAGTCATTCTCGTCTTTCGATCCTAACCCTTCCACGAGATGGGGTGTTTCTATTGGTAGTGGATTTAAATTCACTAGTATGCCATCCACTTCGACTATATTCACATTATATGGTGGTTTCAGGAGCAATTATTTCACTTCGTCTATGGTTCCGGCAGGGGGAAACCCATTCCATGGTCAATGTAATCCCACGTAAGGTTCTTCTTCCTCGCAAGGGATGTTGCAAGGGGCAAACCCCTTTCTTGGTCAGAATTCCCCCATGCAAGGACCTTTTACTTCACAAGGTAGGTCAATAGGTGGAAACCCTATTTTTCCATCCAAGAATCAAATGGGTGGAGGTTTTCCTCCACTTAACTAGGGCCAATATGCTTTTGTACAAAACACTATCTTTTCTTCAAAATATTCTTGGAAACCTGGTGCCAAGTTCAATCGAGGACCGCCTTTTCAGGATACAAACTCAGGGTTAGTGAATCTCGTGTTTCTCACCTCAACGTCGCATCATATAATGCCTTTTCTGGAAACCCTTTATTCTCTAGATTTGTACAAGTTAATGAATGATCTGATTTGTCATAACTCTAATTGGCCTCTGGTTCCTACTAAACTACATTCATATATACCAAAATTCAAAGGTAAGAGTGGTGATGACCTTGGAGATCATCTGACAATGTTTAATTTATGGTGCTCCTGTAATTCGTTGAACACCGATTCCATCTAGTTACGACTATTCCAATGCACCATCACAAGAAGTGCTGCTAAATGGTGCATAGAGTTAGAGGGGTCAAAGTACAAAAATTTTGGTGAGCTAGCCATGGTCTTCCTTAATCATTTCCAACTCCTGGTCTGATATGATGCATGTTAGCACATAATCATGTAAGGGGTGCTCTCCTGAAAGAAGCATCCCCTTGGGCAAAGAAAGAAATCCGAAAAACCCATTTTTCCAAAGTTTAGAGGGTGGGCGCGTCATTTTAATGAGTAGGTAGTTTCAGACGACCGAGATCTGCCTGCCTAGATCTATGGCTGAGGTTTCATTCCGGAGCCCCCTCGCCATTCTGCCTTTAACGGGGGGGTATGGAATTGGGCATGCATCTCTCAAACGGTCAAGATCGAGGCGCCTAGATCAATGATGCTAAAGCGATTCCGGACCCCCTCTGCCATTCTGCCTTTAATAGGGGGGGGGTCCAGAATGGTGTGGTATTGACGTGGAGCCACCTTCCTGTCATGTCCCCTTCTCTACTGCTTCCTCCACTGCCATCTGTCCCCCATTACCATTATATCCTGTCACCTTTGCCCTTTCTTCTTTCCATGTGTCTCACCCCTTTTGATTCTGTGATCACTCCCTTTCCCCTTTCCATGTCAAGCACGCCAGATCCTCCACAACCTATCGATTAGACCGTTCAACTGATCCAGGTGGCGCCATGAGAAGACCTCCACGTCCCAAAGGGCAGAGTTGACCCGAATTGTTCCTGATCCCAAGAAAGCAGTTATTGAAGTTGTTGGAGGTGGTTAGACATCGTCTCCGCCATAAATGGAAAGTCCGGCAAAGGATTAAAAGCATGTCGATTCATCTGCATGATAGTCAGGAGTCTTATTGTGTCTGTCATAAGTGCACGATCGTCTAGAGTCTGCATGCGCAGACTGCCAGAAGACATGCAGACGCAATGTTTTTAATGCAATGTCTCGTTTTCACTATTGTTGTTTTGTTTTGAGTATATGTAGGCATTTTCGCCATTTTGTAATCTATCGATGGTTGAGCTAGGATCTCGATTGTAAAGTTTTAATGAAGCAATGGTTTCTCTGGTTATGTATTGGAACTTGAGACTTCTTATCTTATGAATGTCAGCTTCTTTCCATCTCTTTGTTTACACTGTGTTAGAACAACTCGGAATTGGAGGATCCAGTCGAGTTGCACTGTTATAGGATGATGTACGTTGGATCACTGTAATAGTTGCATTGTCTCTAATCAGTTCTTGTATTTTCTCAACGCTGGATGATTTGGAATTGGAGGATCCAGTCAAGTCACCCTTCAGTTCCCCAAAGCTCATAACTAAGAGGATCTTGTATTCTGAGCTTTTCTTCCTCAAGCTGTTGAAAGGCCTGATGCCCGAAGCAGTCTTGCTCACTCATCTCACCAAGTCTTCCACCTGCTCATTTTACAATCAAATCACTGATGGAAGTTAGATCAAGACCTCTTTTGTTCTTTACATACCAGGCCTGGTCCCTGAGTTAGAGTGATCCTTCTTGGGTCTCTACCCATTTGATCACCCATTAAATTTATTCGTGACATAAACTGATGGGCGTTGGGCTCTTCTCCTGCCACAATCCAGGAGTGACTTCTAACGCTAACATTTCTGGCACCGCTGTCAGGGACGAAGTTGAATATTTTCCCCGGGATTGAACGACAATGATTAACTGATTCTAAAGGTGCATCAAATATCAGAACTATCAAGATTTCTATTGTGCACCTGGTGACTCCACTGACGCGACTCTGTTGTGCGACCCCATTGGTTCCAACCCGTAAGCGACTCCATTATTTCAGCCATGGCTTCTAGAGGCAAACACACAAGGTCTACTCCTCAGCTGCTGTTAGCGCCACTTGAAGCTGACCCAGAGAAGATCATCAGAAAGGGAAAGTCCTCTGAAGGCGGTACTTCTACTGCTAAAATAGGTATATCTAGTGATTTTCATGACTTTGTAGAAACTCCAACCCCTTCATTTCATCTTGTTTTATTACCTTCTGTCGGAGTTTCTCATAGCCTAAATTTCGGGAGTGTTCCTGCTAGATTTTCTCCTCCTGGTCTTGAGTTAGTAGGAGAAACTCTTGTCACTCCCCTTTCCCCCAAGGTGGTACCCTGGTTCAGACCCAGCGCCTCTGAACATTCGCCTACCCTGGGTTTTACTACACGTCCTCCTGTTATTACTATTGTTAAGGGAAGGGAAATTTCTGTGCCTTTGAGCCTGCAAGCCTGTTCTCCAGATTTACTTGAGTTCCCCTCCCGTTTTGTAAGCTTAGCTCCTGTCTTTCCACTTCAAAACTCCTCTCCTCCTAGTTCCCCCACACCTGTTGTTCCTATGGCTGGTGCTAATCCCCCTCTAAATAGAATGGATGCCATAGTAGCTGCCAAATATGCTCCCTTAATCCTACCTCAACCTGTGAATCCTATCCCTGCTGGAGATTACTTGAAATATATGCCCAAGTTCACTGGGGAAGAGGACATAACTGTGGAAGAGCACCTGGTTGCTTTCTACAGTTATGCAGACAACCTGAACATTGGAAATGAAGATGTTTGGATGAGAGTCTTCGTCTAGATCCTGGACGGTGAGGTGAGGAAGTGGTTTAGGAGATTGGCCCCTAGATCTATTGCTGGGATTGAAGCTCTAGATAGTGCTTTCCTGAGATAGTGGGGAGATAAGAAGGATTTCATGTATTACATGATAGAATTTGGGTCTTTGAAGAAAATGGGAGGAGAGTCTGTCTCAGATTTCTCCAAAAGATTCAATAAGATGTATAATATGATCCCTGCTGAGATAAATCCCACAGAAGCCTCTACAAAAATTTCTTATGCTAGTGCATTTGACCCTAACTTATGTCTTCTATTGAGAGAAAGAAGAGCTACTTCCCTAGCTCAAATGCAAGATGCGGCCATAGAGGTAGAATCTAATGTATTGGCAGTTGACAGACTGAGGAATAAGACTGATGCAGACAGGAGAAAGGGAAGATCTGAAGCCTCAACTTCTAGGCCCTCTGTGCCTCACCCTCAAGTGGATGAACTAACCAATATAGTGAAGTCTCTGTCTACAGAGATGGAGAAAATGAAGGTGGAAGGGAAGCAAGCATACAAAAATCCTCAAAATCCCGAAAACAAAGGAAGCTTCAGGAGGCCAAACAATATTGCTCCCCTGAATATGCAAAGAGACCAGAGAGGAAGAGATAGAGAAGACCAGAAAATTCAGGCCCCTCTTCAAAATAATTTTGTGGCTGATGAGGAAGAAGGGGAAACAAACGGGCTTGATCCCGAAATTCACTGCTTCAGAGAAATTCCTCCTTTTCCTCATCTCACTCAATCAACATACGAGGAATCTCTCATGGACAGTCAACTAAATGAACTTAACAAGGGAGACAAGGCTAACAACAGCCAAATCAGGTATAACCTGAGATCGAAGAAAAAGCTAGGAGCACCTGATGTTCCTGAGCAGTTCACTAGAATAGAGAAACCGGCTAATGAAGTAGCAGACAACAAGGAAAGTAAGAAGGCCCAACTCCTCTCTCCAATAGTCTAGAGTCATGTTCCTGAAGTAAGGGAAATCCCAAAGCTTACATCTTCTTTTATATTTGAGCATGAAATTCAAAAAATTAGAATCCCTCTGCTCCTCTCTGAACTGATCAAACATGAAGCGTTCAAAAAACGCCTCTTCGAGCTTTTACAATCTGAAGCCTCATGCCTTCCCACAGACTCCATCAATTTGCAAGATGAAAAGCCTGCAGTCATTCTAGGTCCTATGGTAGAAGACATGGATGATTCATCCCCTCCCTTCTACACATCCTTGAACATACATGACAAGGTGCTGCATAATTGTTTGATGGATTCAGGGATTTCCCACAGCCTCATGCCCAAAACTGTCATGGAATAATTAGGACTAGAAGTCACCAGAGCCTATCATGACCTCTATTCCTTTGACTCTAGGAAATTTCAATGCCTAGGAGTCATCAAATACCTGGTCGTGACCTTGTTTCAATTGCCCATGAAAAGTGTGGTTATGAACATTGTAGTGGTTGATGTCCCCCCCAAGTTTGGTATGTTGTTATCAAGATCTTGGATAAAAAGACTGGGGGGAATTTTGTAGATGGACCTAACCTATGCTACTATTCCTGTGTTTGGAGGAGAACATAGGAGACTATACAGAGAAGCCTGGCTAGCCTATATAATCAGTGATGAAGCCAATCCTACCAACCACCCTATCTTTTCCCTTGACACTGATTTAGGTTCCAGTTTACTACAACTCACTAATGCTCTCGAGCCTTTTCTAAAGCTCAGAAAACAACCCACCACTTCTCATGAATTTTCTTCCCCATCACCTCCGTCTGGAAAATATTTTTTGATGGAGCCTCTTCCAGAGAAGGCATTGGTGCCGGAGTATTTTTTGTGTCACCTGCTTAGGAAACCATATCTCTGTCATACAAGCTAGAATTTGAAACAACCAACAATGTGGCAGAATATGAAGCTCTTGTTCTAGGATTAAGAGCTGCAAAGGGAATGGGAATTTAAGAGGTAGCAGTGTTCGGAGATGCAGAATTGGTAGTCCAGCAGATAAGAAATGCTTATCAGGCCAAGTATCCTCGACTCAGGAGTTACAGAAATGAGGTATGGGACCTGATCGACAATTTCTTTTCAGCATTTAATATTTCCTTCATTCCAAGAGAGAAGAACACAGTAGAAGATTCCTTGGCTACATCAACAAGCAATTTCAAAGTGCCCTTGCCACCCAAATTTAGATATGATGTAGAAGTAAAATACAGGCCCTCCATATCTGACAATGTCAAACATTGGAAGGTGTTTGAGGATGATCTTGAGATTAGAATATTCTTGGAGGCTGTTGACGAATTTTCAGAGATACATATTGACCAAGACTCTGTTTCTGAAGAAAATCTTGATGGTGGTAATTTTCTGAGTAAGATTGCAGAGCATGACATTGTACATCTACCCAACAATCATATTCCAAGGGGACTGGTTCCTTTGGAAAGGATTTTTGATAGGAATAATGTGGCATTAAAAGGGAAAATCTCAGAGGATGATGCCGATACAACTCAATGCAACATTGGCACCGAGAATGAACCCAAGTTTGTCAGATTGTCAAGGAGTCTGACAAAGGAGTAGAGGGCTGAATACACTGAACTATTGAGGGAGTTTGCTGATGTTTTCTCCTGGACCTATGAAGATCTCAAAACTTATGACACTTCCATCATTGAGCATAAAATCCCGTTGAAAAAGGAGGCGAAGCCATTTAAGCAGAAGCTAAGACAGATCAATCCTATGTTGCTACCTATCATGGAGAGAGAAGTGAAGAAGTTGTTGCATGCCCAGATCATCGTGCCATTGAGATATTCAGAATGGGTGGCCAACTTGGTTCCTGTAAGGAAGAAAGATGGAGAAATTAGACTCTGCATGGATTTTAGAAACCTGAACAGGAGCTCATGAAAGGACAATTACCCCTTACCAAAGATGGAACATATATTGCAGAGGGTAACAGGAGAATCCAGGATTTCCATGATTGATGGCTTCTCTGGCTACAATCAAATCTCTGTTCTACCTGAGGACAGGGAAAAGACGACATTTACCACTGCATGGGGCACATTCATGTATGCTAAAATGCCTTTTGGGTTGATGAATGCAGGGGCAACGTTTCAACGTGCCATGGACATAGATTTCATTGGGGAAAATGATAAGTTTGTGGTCATCTATCTGGACGACATAACAGTCTTTTCCAAATCTGATAAAGAACACTGTGGTCATCTCAGGAAAGTTTTTCTGAAATGCAGGAGTTTTGGCCTTTCATTGAATCACAAAAAATCTCTGTTCGCCATGAAGGAGGGAAAGTTACTGGGCCACATAGTATCAGAAGAAGGAGTCAAAATTGATCCTAGCAGAGTTGAAGCAATCCAAGCATTGGCAATCCCAAGATCTAGGAAATAAGTCCAGTCTTTCCTCGGTAAGATTAATTTTCTAAGGAGGTTTGTTTCTAACTTTGCTGAGGTGGTAAAGCTTATAACAACCATGTTGAGAAAGGAAAATGAAGTGAGGTGGACTTCTGAAGCTCAAAATTCCTTTGAGCAGATAAAGAAGGCCTTGACAGAAGCTCCTATGCTTATCAGTCCTGATTACTCAAAGGATTTCCTTATTTTCTCCTTTTCCTCATCTGACACGGTAGCTACTGTTTTATTCCAGACAAATGATGCCAGGCAAGAGCAGCCTATTGCCTATTTTAGCAGAGCTCTAAGGGATGTCGAGGTCAGGTACGAAATTATGGAGAAGTAGGCCTATGCCTTGGTAAAGGCTCTCAAAGCCTTTAGAACCTATGTCCTGCAGTCGAGGATCATTTCCTATGTCCCCTTTGCCGCTGTTAAGGACATTCTTATTCAGCCTAATATAGATGGGAGGAGGAGTAAGTGGATAGCTAAGATCCTTGAGTTTGACTTGGAAATAAGGCCTACCAAATTAATCAAAGGTCAAGGTTTAGACAAGTTGTTGACTGAAGAAAATTACAAAGCTTTGGGGGTAAGTTTCATCAATGAATGCTCAGGAAATCAGCAGGATCAACTGTCTGATGTAGACCCCCAAGCAGAACCCCCATTGGCTCAATGTCCTTGGTATAAGGATGTCATATATTACCTGCAAGAGTTTCGGCCTCCAGATGGCCTGCAAAGAAACAAGGCAAGAGCTCTGAAGCTCAAAGCAGTCAGATATTGCCTTGTTGATCAAGTTTTATATTGGAAAGACCCCCTGGGGGTGATTTTGAAATGTATGAATCCACAAGAGGCTGATAGGATCATTGTTGAATTTCACAGCAACCTATGTGGAGGGCATCATTTTTGGAAGACCACAGCCTACAAAATCCTCAGGGCTGGGTACTACTGGCCCACCTTATTCACTGATGTATGTAGAAAGGTCAGAGCCTGCATCAAATGCCAAAGATTTTCAGGAAAGCAACAACTTAAATCTTTGCCTTTAAAGCCTGTATTTGTTTCGGGACCTTTCTAGCAATGGGGCCTAGATTTTATTGGAGAAATCCACCCTGCTTCGAGTGGGAAACACAGATGGATCCTAACTGCAATAGATTTCTTTACTAAGTGGATAGAAGTTATTCCCACCAGGAGTGCTTCCCACAAGGTAATCATTGGATTCCTGGAAGACCTCATCATAATATTTGGCTGCCCAAACAAAATTGTCACTGATAACGCAGCCTCTTTCAAGGCTGAGCCATTAGCCAAGTTCTGTGAGAAATTCGGGATCAAACTGATTCACTCCACCCCATACTATCCCCAGGGCAATGGTTTAGCAGAGTCCTCCAACAAAAGCCTGATAAGGATCATCAAAAGACTATTGGAGGACAACAAAAAGGCCTGGGATTCAAAGTTGAAATTCGCTCTATGGGCCGATCGAGTGACCACAAAGAGATCTATAGGTATCTCCCCTTTCCAATTAGTTTATGGAGCAGAAGTTGTTTTCCCTTCTCAGCTAGGCATTCCTGTAGCAAATTTCTTCCAGGATTATCAAGAAGAGCCTGATGATATGATCAGAAGAATTCATCAACTGGTAGAGGTCCAACAGGCCAGAGAGCAGGTAATGAACATAATTCAGGACCATCAACAGAAGATCAAGCAGGTTTTTGACAAAAAGGCCAAGAAGGAGGAGTTTCAGATAGGAGACTTGGTGCTGAAATGGGATGCTCCTAAACAAGACAAGGGCAAACACGACAAATTTGAAGCCCTATGGGTTGGGCCCTTCAAAATATCTGAAGTATTTTCAAATAATACCTATAGGTTGCGAGATTTGAAGGATCAAGAAGTTTTCAATGGCCCTGTGAATGGGCATTTTCTAAAAAGATGTTTTTTTTGAGCCACACATGGCTCATCTGCAGTTGTATATATTGTTTTTCTTTTATATTTAAGTTTTAAATAATGACTCCACAGCCCAACATCAAGGCACTGAAGTTGCAAAAGAGTTCTCGGCAGCCTGCAGGGGGCGTGCCATCCCCCATGGAGCCTAATGTTAGCACATAATCATGTAAGGGGTGCTCTCCTGAAAGAAGCGTCCCCTTGGGCAAAGAAAGAAATCCGGAAAACCCATTTTTCCAAATTTTAGAGGGTGGGCACATCATTTTAATGAGCAGGCAGTTTCGGATGACCGAGATCTGTCTGCCTAGATCTG
>ML796910.1:194967-218073 GCA_009831015.1 Picea engelmannii | reverse complement strand
ATATATATATATATATATATATATATATATATATATATATATATATATATATATATATATGTGTGTGTGTGTGTGTGTGAATACAATATGTTATCTCTATCTTCCGATTAAGTTTTATATGTGATTATTTCCACAAAGTTACTCGGTGGCATGGCCTGGCCTATTGTTTAAGTCCCAGAATGTCACAAAAATGGTATCAGAGCAGTAAAGGAAAATAAAAGGTTTCTTTGGTAGTGTTACCTGGTCGAGGGACGTTACAAATTGGTATCAGAGCCAAGGTTTCGACACTGAGACTGGATGGGCCATGTTAATGGTTAGAGAGACAAGATTTCAGAGGGAATTGTTGTTGAAAGGGACAAAATTGAATTGCAGAGCATTCCAAAATTCCAAGAGAATACCTTGGCCATGTTATGAAGCTCAGGAGGTATAACGGTTTATGGAATGGTGGTAGAGAAAAGAGACTACAGTAACCATGGGTTTGGAACTGCAAGGTTTGAAGTTAGATCGTAATATATGCACAAGGGAAATACCAACATTTTCCAGCTGCCAAATCTAGAAGGAGATGCATGAAGGTTAACCTGGAAGTCCTTCAGACTTCACAACTTTGACGAAATTAGGTGTTGAGAAGCAAAATAAGGGCCAAATCCTGAATTTACGAAGTCTCGGAGGGGATCTACACTGTAGATCTGGGGAGAAGCCTTACCATTAGATCAAGCCAAGAGAAAAAGGTAAGACACATGGCGAAAAGTGGATCTCAGCCATCAGATCTGCGTGCAAGTGGTTGTGAGTCGTGGATCTCACAACCATTCAAAATTCGAAATTCAGGAGAAACTTGATGTGCTAAGATGAATCCTTCGAAGTCACAAAGCCCAAAGTGATGTGGCATGATGATGTCACCCAGGATGACGTGGAATTCCTTAGTCCCACCACATGTCAGTCAGAATGGAACTTTGACGACCCTGCTAGCCAAAATAAATCTGACATGTGGGGCCACGTGCCACCACCTTAATTATTGATATCCATACCAGGTGGACCCGGAAGGTAAAGTAGATCATATATTCAAAGTTCAGAAGTTTGATGTTTGGGAGAAACGGGGTATGCAAAGGTGAAATCTTATGAAGCCCGAAGTCCCGAAGTGACGTGGCCTATTGACGTCACTAAGGATGACATGGACACATGGGATGTGTGCCACATGTCAGTGAGTTAAGAACCATTGTAATATTGAAATTTAGTTAGAATGTGACATTATCAAATGGATTATTGGACCATGTGTCAGGTTTGTGTGTCCTACCATGTAGTGCTCCTGGAGGTGGCACAAGGTAGTTAAACTTGGCGAAGAAGTTAGCTGGATTGGGCCCACATTAAATTGGTCACAATCTATCAAGATCGAGGGCCAGGAGGGATAGCGAAGATCGAATATGTGTGATAGATAATTATACAAGGCAATCTCGCAATCCAAACCACGGTTTCCCAGAAGGGGTACATGTCAGCGTGGGGACAATTGTGGAAAGATCAACAAGTTAATCCAAAACTACCAACCCATGTACCCGCAATTTGAAAAGTGTAAAGTTTGATGTGACTTTTCGGTATCTTTTAGTTCAAGCACAAAAACCATGGGCCCCAGTGGACGCGTGGTGCTAGATCGTGAAGTCCAGAGACTGGACACTTCGAAAGAAATGGTTCATGATGGAATGGGAGGAAGAAACCCCTGAAGTCCCATTACACCGAAGTAAAGTGACACGATGATGTCACCAAGGTGACGTGGAAGTATGCAGAGACTCACGGTTCGGGAGTTTTGGTTTGAGCAAAGGTGGAATCATTCGAAGTCCCAGAGCCCCAAATCTCTGAAGTCCCGAAAACCCAAAGCCTGGAGTTCCATGGTGAGTATTATCCGTTGGATGTTGGGAGACATGGACTGTTGATCCACCCTACTTTGTGAGTTCACCAATCCAATACTCTGAGAGAATTGTTGTGATGTTCTTTGAAATCTGTCGAAGCCCGAAGCCCGAACCCTGAAGTTTCAGGATTTCGGAAAAGCGCCCAAATCATAAGTGTTGGGTCACAGTCATGGTCACATGTGAACCAAGGGATGAAGAAAAGAGGCTAGTGTCGAATGGTGAATTGTTACAGAACAGAATGAGGCTTAGAGATAGAATCGTGGGGATTCTTGATCGACGCAGACCTACCGAAAATGGATTATGATATTCTTTCTGTTGAATGAGATTGTTTAAGTTCCTATGGAAAATTATTAAAATATTTTTGTAGAGTTAACAATTGATGGGACGAACCGAGTTGTTTCATAGTGCAGAGCATGGAGGAGGCGAAGGATGCTTATAGTTCAGAGGATGAAGTTAGAGGAATGGATGTCCATTTGGGATTTGAAGGATCAAAATCCAATAGACATGAAGAAGAGATAGATAAAGAAGAGAACATGAATAAAATCATTAAAAAGTTGCAGAAATATGTACAAACTCACCGAGCAGTTTACAAACTCACCGAGCGGATAACAAAAAGATCATGAAAACCAGGGAGAAATAGGGAGAATTAAACGTGAAGTTGATGCAGAGCCTGGAAAGAATATAAATTAAATTGGATAAGGAGAGTGGCTCAAGAAAATTAGGAAGTCCCAGAAGAACAAGAAGTATTATCCGACATCACCAACACTCCCCGAGGCATTCCAATAAGAGAGCACACACCAACTCAAGTGCATCCCATGTTAGGAATCATAAGAGGTTTAGGTAAGATGAGCTACGAGGGGAAATGAACAAAATCAAACCTCCTACGTTTGATGGGGAGCACAAGAAGGATGAAGATACAGAGACATGGATGTTGGGCATGAGAAAGTATTTTCAATTGCATAATTCTTCTTCTCATGCAGAAGGAAGAATTGCCATCTATCAACTCAAAGGGAAGGCATCCATATGGTGGGATCAACTTGTGCAAGTACAACACGTTAGAGAGAAGAATGTTACATGGAGGGAATTCAAGAGACATTTTGAAAGGAAGTACCTAACTAAGAGATATTATGACAAGAAAATGAAAGAGTTATTTGAACTCAAGCTGGGAAATCTATCCATTGATGAGTATGAAAGAAGATTCTTGGAGTTGTTGAAGTACGTTCCCTTCATCAAGGATGAGACAATTAATATTCAAAGGTATCTGAGTGGGTGTGACAAGATCCATTATGATGATACTAAAACTATGGAAGAAACCATAAGGAGAGAAAAATGCTTATATGATCAACAAAAAGAGAAGCCTACTTTCCAAAAATCTTGAGAAGACAAGAAGAAGTTTAAGAGGGAACATAGGAAGAAGGGAAACAAACCACCATTTTTCAGGAACAATCCTCAAGGACAACCGGTTTTGAGAGAGCCCAAGATGGCTGAAGTAGGTGGGCAAAGGACAAAGTAGACAAATATGGAATGTTGGGGTTGTAAAGGAGATCATAGGTATAGAGATTGTCCTCACAGAAAGGACAATATGAGAGTTGTTCACAATGTTCAACAAGATGAAACAGTGGAGGACATGGGAATGAGAGTACCAAGAATCTATGCAACCCTGGAATATTTTGAAGATGTGTTCAAGGAGGTACCAGGACTACCTCCAAAGAGATATATTGATTTCTCTATAAATTTGACGCCTGGAGCGACCCCGGTGTCAAAGACTCCCTACAGAATGAGTACACCAGAGCTGAGGGAACTACAAATGCAGCTTGAAGAGATTCTGAAGAAGGGGTATATTCTCCCAAGTGTATCCCCTTGGGGTTCCTTAGTCTTGTTAGTAAAGAAGAAAGATGGAACAATGAGGTTGTGCATTGATTTCAGACAGTTGAAAAAAGTGACTATAAAGAACAAGTATCTATTACCAAGGATTGTTGATCTCTTTGATCAATTAGAGGATGCAAACATATTTTCAAATATAGATATCAGGTTAGGTTACCATCAGGTAAGGATTAAAGAGGAAGAGATCAACAAGACCACCTTCAGAACAAGGTATGGTCATTATGAGTTCACAGTGGTGCCATTTAGGTTATAAAATGCACCCGTTGTTTTTATGTGCTTAATGAATGGTGTTTTCCGAGAATATTTGGACAATTTTGTCATTGTCTTTCTGGATGACATCCTTGTATATTCCAAGTCAAAAGAAAAGCACGAGCATCATTTGAGGATGGTGTTGCAAGTGATAAGAGAGCATCAATTGTATTACAAATTTAGCAAGTGCTCGTTTTATCAAAACAAAATTCACTATTTGGGGCATATCATATCAGAAGAAGGGATAGCCGTGGACCCAGAAAAATATTGAGGCCATTAAAGGGTGGAAAACACCTAAAATTGTAAGAGAATTCAGATCCTTCATGGGTCTAGATGGCTACTGTAGAAGGTTCATTGCAGGGTTTTCGAGAATAGATCACCCCATCATTTCCTTGCAAAGGAAGGGGAAAAAATTTCAATGGACAAAAGAATGTGAAAGAAGCTTTGAACAATTGAAGCAACTATTAACCAATGCTCCAATTTTGAAGATTGCAGATCCGAATGAATATTTCATGGTTTTCATAGATGCATGTAAAGAAGGACTAGGAGGATTCCTTAGCCAGAATGGGTTTGTGATATGTTTTGAATCAAGGAAATTGAAGGAGCATGAAAGGCTCTACGCCACTCACAATTTGGAGTTGGCAACCATTGTACACGTTCTAAAGAAATGGAGACATTACCTCATGGGAAATAGGTTTGAGCTCAGGACAGAACATCATGGTTTGAAGTATTTGTTTGATCAACCTACATTGAATTCCATGCAGAGCAGATGGTTGGAATTCCTCTGTGAATATGACTTTGATATCAAGCATATCAAAGGAAAGGAGAACAAAGTGGTTGATGCGCTCAACAGGAGAGTGCATGAACTTCATGCTACAAACATCATCATGTATCAGATGAATCTTCAAGGAAAAATCTCTGAGGTTGCAAAAGTTGATTCACAGTACATAGAATTGGTAACAAAATTGCAGCAAGGTAAAATGCAATAGAAGGCTAAAGATTTCGAATTGGGAATTGATGGAATTCTCTTGTACAAAAACAAAGTTTATGTACCCAAATATTCTAAATTGAAGAGTGTGATTTTAAAATAAATTCAAAATGTACCTTATGCAGGACACCCAGGATATCAAAAAACAATTTCAGTAGTCTAAAGCCAATATTATTAGCCAGGCATGAAGAAGGAAGTTGCTGAATTTATTGCCAAATGCTTGGAATGTCAAAAGGTAAAGGATGAGCATAGACACCCAACTGGTTTACTACTTCCATTAACCATCCCTGAGTGGAAGTGGGAAGTGGTGACAATGGATTTCATCAAAGGATTTCCCAGATCAAGCAAGTAGCATGATGCAATCGTGGTAGTAGGGGACAAGCTTACTAAAGATGCCCATTTTATTCCATTGAAGACTAATCATAAGGCAACTAATGTTGCTGATATTTATATGAGGGAAGTAGCATGCTTGTATGGAGTACCCAAGAAAATTGTGTTTGAAAGAAACCCAAATTTTACCTCAAATTTTTGGAGAGGACTATTCGAGGGGTTCAAAACGAACCTAAACTTCAGCACAACCTATCACCCTGAGTCATATGGACAAACATAAAGAGTAAACCAAGTGATAGAAGACAGGCTAAGGATGTATGTGATGGAAAAACCATCTAAATGGGAATATTATCTAGACTTGGTAGAATTTGCATACAACAATGGGTATCAAGCATCACTGAAGATGAGCCTGTTTGAAGCACTTTATGGAAGAAAGTGCAACACCCCAATAAGTTGGGACAATCCAACTGATAGGGAAATGGATGGGTCAGATTTGCTCAAGGAAATGGAAGAGAAAATGATGAATATTAAACAGAATTTGAAGGCTTCCCAAGACAGACAAAAAATTTATGCAGATAAAGGCATAAACCACATAGATTTTAAAGTGGGTGACCATGTTTTCCTGAAGGTGAAATCCAACAGAAGTTCCCTGAAGCTGGGAAGCTGTTCCAAGTTGGCAGCTAGATTTTGTGGACCATTTGAAATCCTAGAAAGGATTGGACCAGTAGCTTATATGCTTGGATTGCCTGCATCCATGACTGTTCATAATGTATTTCATGTATCATTGCCCAAGAAATATATACCTGATGCTAATCATGTGAATGATTGGAATGTGATCCAGGTGGAACAAGAAGGCGCATTGCAAGTGCAGCCTTGGTGCATACTGGACTAGAAGAGAAATCAACTCCAGAATCGAGTCATAAATCTTGTAAGGGTTCAGTGGACCTGGTACGGTCTTGAGGATGCAACATGGGAGCATGAAGATGCTATGCAGGCAGAGTACCCACATATTTTTGAATATTTGGAAATATTATTGTTGTTGTGTAAAGAGTTGCACTAAGTACAATGAAAAAATAAGGGGAGGGGATTGTAACACCCCAAGGCCAAGCCCCTGCTGAATTGTAATTATGATTATAGGCTGGTGAGCCATGTGGTTATAAGCTGAGAGACTTATGTTTTTATTAGGTTGGTGAGCCAGATGCTAAGACCAATGAGCCCATTTTTGTATATGTAAATACACACATATCATTAATAAAATTAAATTGTTGCGTGTAGATACTCCACGAAGAAAGAGTTATGGGGGACTAATCTCCACTAGGTGGGGAAGGGGATAAGTGTCTAGGAATAGGGACTAAGCTAGAGGTCTTACCTCTAAAGGAATAATATTATATTATTATTTCCTAGAAGCTAAGGTTTGATATAACCATGTTTTCCTAAGTTCCTGGGGGAAAGGGGGGATGAGTGTTAAGTGGAACTCATGCAACTTCAGGGAGACATGTGTCAATGTGAGTGAATGTAGTTTTAGGTGGGAAATTCAGCTCGTTTGGGGGTTTGATCACCGTTCTCATGAGTCTCATGATTCTCACGACTGTCACAGATCCTTCACCATTGCTTATGTGCTCCTGCGAGGTTAGACACCCTAAAAGAGAGCCACACTCCCCACTGATGCACGTGCAATTGTAACTTGTAATTGATGGACATTGTCCTATGTGTTTTTCCTATGAAGCCTGACACATTTGTATTCGCTTGAGTCGTGTTGTGTCTTAGCGTTTGGCTGTTGCCACTTTTTGTTTCCATACCCATTTTCTGTTGCTGTCGTCATCCGTGTATTAGATGAATGTTGTTGCTGTATTTCTTAGGAGATGAATTGAAGAAATAGGTTTTCAATCCTATGAGAAACTCTCCTAGGTGAGAGAGTTTGCTGGGAAGTGAGTTCTCTTGGAGGGAGTCCCGTAGCAACTACAATAATCTGAGACTTCCAGTCTAGGCTATTGCTAAAGCCCAAGGTAAGGGAGGTGTAGTAGCCAATGGACTTGTATTAGTGAAGCAGTACCCTCTTGGAGTGGAGAAGGCATGTGGGGAATGAGGGTCTGTGGGTTGTGGGTGTAAGTGGCTCCTAGGATAAAAAATCCTTCCTGTTGTTCTATTCAACTTCCTTGTTGTCCTTGCCAAGCCTAGAATTCCCTTTCCTTGTGGAGTTTAGTCCCAGCTCGAGGGTGACCCAATGTTGAGTGTGATGAGCAGTGTGGTCTAGGGTTGGGAGGTTCATGGAAGGTTTGTACGCAGTTGGTGGTCACCTATTAAAAGATAAGTACCATTAATCTGTTCGTTGTATGCTATGTATTTGTATTTGCATTATAATTAATGAGTAATGCCTATATATATGTTGCATGTATGTGTTAATGTTGCTTCCGCATGAACAAGTGTATGAGTAGAGTATTGGCATATGTTTAGTTGAATTGTATATATATATGTGTGTGTGTGTGTGTGTGTGTGTGTGTGTGTGTGTGTGAATACCAGATGTTATCTCTATCTTTCGGTTAAGTTTTATATGTGATTATTTCCACAAAGTTACTTGGTGGCATGGCCTGGAATGTTGTTTAAGGTCGGGAATGTCACAAAAATGGTATCCGAGCAGTAAAGGAAAATAAAAGGTTGCTTCGGTAGTGTTACCTGGCTGGGGTTGGTGGCCAAGGGATGTTACAATTGGGGTGTTGGTTTCACACTGGAGAAAGTTGGGAGGCATATAGTCTTGCGTAGGGTATTTATGGTGAGGTTCAAGAGGAGGTAAATCATTTTACCTATAGGTTCTACAAGGGTTTCACGCATCTATGGAGGAAGACACCCCCACAGGTTGAGCACAGGCTGTCCTGCGAGTCCCCGTTAGATGCCTTGCAGTCGTCCCAAGAGGACGTCTATGAATTAGGGTTGCAGTAGTTTGTTGGATCGAGTTTGTGAGGGGATTAAGACATGATTTGAAAGCCTCTTGTAGAGTGGATATTAACAAAACATAGTAGTGTAGTGCTTGGAGAGTCTTGAGACAATTTACTGGAATCATTCCAAGTTTTCTTGTATTTTGTTTGTAGTAGATTGTGTATCTTCTTGGAATCCATTAGATTTGCGTACTTAGGAGTTTTCTGTAGCTGTTATTACACCCATTAGATATCATTGTACTGGTTTTAGGAGTTTTCATCCATATAAGATGCCATTTTATCTTCTCTATTTTCTGTTTAATGTATGTATTCTATATGTCTGAAAATATTCCTAATTGAGCAAACTATTTGTAAGGAGTTAACAAAAAATTCACATAAGAAGAAGTAACAATTTTGGGATAAAAAACATAATTTCCCCTCCTAGCCTGGTTGGGGAAATTACAATGGTATCAAAGATGGTGGTTTTTCCAATCTATAACTACATTAATTCCTAGAAGAAAATGACGTGGAGGACAAACCTCTCGAGAGTTACCAAAAAGAGAAACAGAAGCAAACCACATAGAATCAAAACCAAAAGGAAGCATGGGAGACAACCATGAAGGGAATATTATCCAAATATTAAAATATTTGGTCAAGGGACATAATGAGGCATCCCAAAGATGGGAAGATACAACAAGGTTCTAGCAGTAATCACTTGAGGTGCTCACACAATTGGTGGGACATCGTGGGAACAAAAACGATATGGGTCAAGATGGACCCAGTGGATCCCATTGGGGTGGCATAATACATACAGAGAGTAGAAATAACCATACCCCAAATCAGAACAAGAGCCTAAAGTACCCTATAAGGTCCTTATTACCACAGTCCTTGATAGGGAATCCTACAGAAGCACATGAAAAACACAATCGGGGGCTTGATATTAACACCTCATACAGGGAGTACGATATGATAGATGAAGATATCCATGAGAAGGTTTCCTATAATGATGTCTGCGACCTCAAATATAAGTACATACCTAGGGAGTGGAACATAGGAGTGCAGATCCCATAGAACTGCGGCCTCATGTGAAAGGTGGGAAGGTTGACTATCCCACCCTTGGATGGGTCTAAAAAATAGTACGACTAGAGCATGGGTACATAAGTTGGACACTTACCTCCAAATTAATCCAATGATGGAGGTAGAATTAATTAAGTATGCCACCTTTAACTTGGAAGGAGAAGATCACCAATGGCGGTGTTAGTGCTAGAAGTCAAATCAAGACTGCTATTGAGTCAATCCTAACACATCTTGTTTCAAAAATATCTATAAGTTTATGAAGGCGGAAAGATCACACACTTGGTTTCAATGAGGCTTATGATTTGGGCTATTTAAACCACTTTCCTATGTGCATCCGATCAGGTAAATAAAACCTCAATTTGAGTAAAAAGAGAGTATTAGATATGATTAAGGAGAATCAAATGGAACAAAACTGACAATCATCAAAGAGCATCTGTTCTTTAGTATAATTGACTAGTAGAAGAATAAACCTACATTGAGAAATACTTTATGAACAAGATTTAAAATACTCAAACACACATGTGGAAAAGATTGCACTATACAAAATAGAGAAACCTTTTCAACACATACATACAATCATATGAGCATATAACAGTAATGATATGTTCAATATGAGGAAATCATAGTGATAAACAAAGATGAGAGATACACACCAACCATCGACTTTATTAACAACTGAAATTTTTACATAGGCAGGATGGATCAAAACAGTCTTATAATTAGAACCTTTAAGGTAAAATAGGGATCCAACCCATTCTTTTTCTACTTCATCCAATATATAGTGTTTTAAATTGGTTACATGCATTTATTGTCAACCTGATAGTTAGGGACACATCAAAACTAATCCCTACAAGTGCTTAGGGTGAATTCTTGCCTCTAACTACTAATATACAAAACAATAAACAATTTACAAAAAAAGATCTTATAATTAAGGCAACAACCTTGCATAGAAAAAGCTCTTTGGTTGACTTTCTTTCCACCTGGATGATTACGCTACATCTTCCTCTTTATCCTTCCAAGATCTTCCCGATCTTCAATGATCCACTCGAATCAAGACTTTGACAACTCAACAATGATAACCGATCTACAAAATCATCGTATCCCAAGATAGACTGCAGATCCACAAAAGGGTATCTTACTCCACCTAATGATCCATAAATTACTTACCTTGTTTACAACCTTTGTCCATTATTAAAATATGAATATGTGTCATATTTGCTGCAAAATTGGCTACTACAGGTGTTCCTGTAGTGCCAATATTTTCCTGTGTATGAGACTGTGGGAACTTCCTGTAGTGCCATACAAAAAACTAGTTTTGAAAATTTTTAACGCCTTTCAATGCCCAAGTTACAACCAATCATAAAAAAGAGAGGAATGGTACCTTAAATACAAGGAAACAAAAAAGTTTTTCCATTATCAATAGTCTTTCAATCAAAATTTAGGATTTTCATTGAAGGTGAAATTCTCAAACCACAAATTCTTCTTGAAAAAATGATGTAGCTACTTCTTCCAACAAATACAAACCATTCCTTCTTGTCTTCTTGGTTTGAGAATGAGTTTTTTTTTCTCTTGAGCTTATCCCCTTCAGATATGATTGTAGGGTTTATGCCTTTCTTATCCTTTTTGCTCTGTTTTCTTGCAGAAGCTCTGCCTTTTCCTGTAGGAGTATTTTTGTTTGCTGTCAGAGATCCCTTCTTATACTTATTCCTCTCAGGCTTAGTTACATGAATTTTCTTTCTTGTTGATGGCTCCTCTTTTGGGTTTGCATATTATTTACCAATAATGATAACCTTATATTTAATGGAAGGGTTATACATTGCTTTGGGTTTCAACCTGAATTTATTTCAAGGCCTAGTGGTCCTTTTTCTTATGAAAATTTTATATCTAGAAGCATCGTCTTCATAGGAGATTGAGATAGGAGGAATGATATTTGGAGAATGATCTTTAGGCTGTACGAGATCTACAAATTCTTCTTTTGTTTCAGGTTCTTGATCTTCCTTTAATACCCTAGGTTTTTCCAACCTTTTGGTGCTTTTAGAATAAATCTTTTGGGCATATGGAAACAAATGCTTACCCTTCATCTGCTTGCAGGCTGGTTGGAGTAGCTTCCACTGGCTCGTCCGAAATATTTAAACATGCTTCTCTTTTACCCTTCCTTGGAATGATTGGTTGACTTGCGTTGGGTGAAGCTTCTTGATTAGGCTCAACAAATTTATCACACAACTGTGTGGTAGGAGGATGTACTTCTTCCTCAAACCCTGACTCGATCAAGAATTGATCCCATGTCCTCTATAATTTTCCCAGCTCAGCTTTAATAAGTATCTTAATTAACCCCTGATGATAAATTCCACGAGGAGGGGTCATAGGGTTTGCTTGAATTTTCATGGCCATCTTATTTAGATCTCTTAAGAAGTAATATGGTAGACTCATCCTTTTTATTCTTGACAAATGAAGAAGGAATCATAGATGAAACAAAAACACAGTAGAATAGCACCCTTCACATGTGATGTATCGTTTAAGAATTATGAAGGCCTCCATCCATTCATCAACAATCCAATCCATAGGAATACTCTTGGCCCAATTTTGGATCTCTATGTTCAGGTTTCAAGAATTGATTTACATCCCCTCCTGTAATTAATTTGTTTTTGAACCAATTTTCGCCATCGACAGGGAGGTTACAAGATGCTGCTATGGACTCTTCTATAACCTGCATAACCAGGTTTTCAATTCAGATCCTATGTCCATTAAAATATTCAGCAAATGCTCGGGCTACAACATAGTGATAACCATCTAGTTTGGTGCAATACAAATACCAACCATCCCAATCAAAGATGTGTTTGCTGTCTTCGTATGCTTCTGTAATCTTGGGCCCTTCAGGTTCTCTTATGTTCACCTGCCCACCTTGACCCATATTAACTATCGCAACCAGAAGGCTGGAATATTCGCTGCAGAAAAGGGATATGCTTGTTGTGCCTAGAAGGATAGGGGATTTTTTGGATCTATGGATGAAAATTCAAATTTGACCATCTTTGCATGTTGTAACTGACGATTGGGTACTTGATAACTACTTTGAATATTTCATTTGGCTGGGTAGGATGATCCACGTCCTCAAATTCAATACAACCATATGCGTGATGATGAAACATGGATAGGTGGAAGTTCATGTAGAGCCCTACATAAACTTGTCCTTTGGCATATTTGGAATGAAAACGACTTGAAATTTGTTATGTAACTTAGTAATGATGAGACAAAAGCTATGACATGATGTATGACCTTTGATAAAAGTATTTAAAACTTTAAATGATGTCATAGGACAATCTTACAAACATGTGCATAATTAATCCTATCCCCTTTTATAAGACTAAGTATCCCTCATTTCTCTCAACATAATACTAATTTGACCCCCTTAATAAGATTTTGAACCCTTAATAAAACTAATGATCAGGATTTATAACTCACAAAAAAAAATTTGAAATGGAGAAAATAAGAGATGATAGATGAGACTTAGCAAAACACAATAGGTGATAATAATGGATCCATGGGGGATGAAGTTATCCCTATTAAAATCCATGAACTTTGAGTATATTTGTGCCTTCTATTCCTTCAAACTATCTTCCATGTTATTCTAAAGAGTGTAATTGTTTCAACCCTAAATTTTGGTGAAACTTTATTCAAAACATAACAAATTGAAAAATCAAAACTAATAATGGAAACTGAAAATGATAAATTGCAGCATAGTTCCATTGGTATATGGGGTCCTTATTGTGTAACTACCACACCAAACCAATATGTACAATGGGATTTGAGCCACCAACGAATTTAGTAAAATATTTTCTTCAGAAAATGCCCATTTACAAGGCCACCAAAAAACTCATCACCTTCCAAATTTCGCAACAGGAAAGTGTTGTTGTCCAAGATATTTTCCACCTTGAAAGGACCTGACCATAGGCTATCAAACTTCCCATGTTGGTATTCTCTGTGAGAATCCCATTTCAAAACCAAGTCCCTAGGTAACAACTGCTCCATTTTTTCTTTTTTGTTAAAGGTCTCTTTAAATTTCTGTTGATGCTGATGTGCCTTCCCAAGAAGTTTCTCTCTTGCTTGCTGCAATTCTACAATCTAGAAAATCCTCATGATAGAATCATTAGGTTCAACTTCAATTTCCTGCAGAAATTTTACAATTGGAAAAGCAAGTTGTAATGGAAAGATTGCTTCCATTCCATATACTAACTGAAACAATGAAGTCCCAATTCCTCTCATTGTACATGGTCAACCCACAAAGCATATTTAACTTTGAATCCCAAGCCCTCTTATTATCTTCCAGAATTTTCTTAATGATCTTGACCATACTTTTATTGGATGATTTTGCTAGGCCATTACCTTGTGGGAATAAGTAGTCGAATTCTTAAGCTTGATGCCATAGTATTCACAGAATTTTACCATGATACTGGATTTGAAAGATGCAAAATTATCTGTGATGATCAATTCTGGACAACCAAGCCTAGATAAAATATTTTCTTCAAGGAAACTTATGATTACCTTATGAGTTTCTCTCCTTGTAGGTACATCTTCAATCCACTTTGTGAAGTAATCTGTAGCTGTCAGAATCCATCTATGTTGGCTACTAGATGGAGGAGGAATTTCACCTATGAAATCCAAAGCCCACTGTTGGAAAGGCGCAAACACTTTTACAGGCTTGATAGGTAAGGACTTAAGCTTATGTTTACTGAAAAACCTTTGGCATTTCTCACATGCTCTAACCGTTGTAAAAACATTAGAAAATAGACTAGGCCAATACTAGCCATCCCTAAGAATATTATATGCACTGGAATTCCAGAAGTGATGTCCCTCACAGACTCCTTCATGAAATTCTGACATGACTCTCTACGCTTCTTCTTCATCAAGACACCTCAGTAAAAATCCAGAAGGGTCCCTCCAAAACAAAGTTTGATTATTTACACAATACCTAAAAACTTTGATTTTCATAGATCTTACTTTAGACTTATCCATTCTTGGAGGAGCTTGGAAATTCTATAGAAAATAAAGGATATATCTGTACCATTCTGATTCAACAATAATTTGATTGACTTGATAACTATTGGTTTGAGGATGTAAATTTTTTGAATTCTTGCAGATGTAATCAACTCCCAGATCTCTGCAATTGGAATCAGGTAGAATCTTATCTAACCCCTTCCCTTTGACTTGCTTGGTAGGCTTGATCTCCATGTCACATTCAAGCAACTTAGCTATCCATTTAATTCTCTTTCCATCACTTTCTGGCTGAGTCAAGATATCTTTAATAGCACTAGATGGTACATATGCAATGAATTTGGAATGTAACACATAAACTCTAAAACACTTTAGTTATTTGACCAAATAAAAATCATGCTTCTCCATGATATCGTATTTTGACTCAACATCCCAAAGTGCCCTGCTGAAAAAGGAAATGGGATGTTCAAAACCCTTAGAATTTATCTGTAGAAGGGAAACTGCTAAAGTATCTTAAGATGCAAAAGAAAAAACCAGGAACTCTTTTTCAAAATATGGGCTAATCAAAACAGGGGCATCTGAAATATCCTACTTAATAGACTGGAAAGAATCTTTAGCTTCAGTTCTCCATTTGAACTCACTACTTTTTTCATCCAGTTATTTGTTTGAACAATTCAACAAAGTTGGGAATAAATATTATGAGAAAGTTATCTTCCCAAGGAAAGGTTGGATTTCCTTCTTAGTTCTAGGGATAGAAATATTTTGAATAGCTATCACTCTATCAGGATCAATTTTAACTCCATCAGCACAAACAATATGACCTAGCAATTTCCCTTGTTCTAAAGCAAAATGAGACTTTTTGGATTTAAAGAAAGACCATACCTTCTTCACTTCATTAATACATGTCTCAAATGGCGTAGATGCTCCTCATTAGAGTTAGAGAATACAATAATGTCATCCATATAGATGACAAAACACTTATCCTTCTGTCCCACAAAGGCAATGCCCATGGCTTGCTGAAAAGTGGCCCCAACATTCATCAAACCAAAAGGAATTCGTGTATACATAAAAGTACCCCAAGGTGTTATAAAAGTAGTCTTATCCATATTATCTGGATGAAAAACTACCTGATTGTATCCAGAGAAATCATCAAAACTACCTACTAGATCCTACCACCCTCTGCAATATATGTTCCATTTTGGGAAATGGATAGTTGTCTTTCCGAGAACACTTGTTCAAATTCCTGAAATCGACACAAAGTCTAATTTCACCATTCTTTTTTCTCACTAGCACCAGATTTTCGATCCAATTAGAATACCTCAAGGGTACAATGATCTTAGCATATAAAATTTTCTTGACTTCCTTCTCCATAATAGGTAACAAAAGAGGATTAATCTGCCTTAATTTCTGCTTGAAAGGTTTTACATTCTCTTTCAAAGGTATCTTGTGTTGAATGATAGTTTCATCAAAGGTCCTAATATCTTCACATTGCCATGCAAAAACATCAATGAATTCCTTCAATAGTTATTGATATTTAGCTTGGTATTTTGCTGACAAGAATTTTGATAATTTAACATGCTTGGGATTTGCAGCGGTCCCAAGATTGCAATCAATCACCTCTGCTTCTTTTTCTGGATTAGGGAGCTTCACATGAACATAATTGTGATAAAAAATCCTTTCAAGAGGTATGATCCAGATTTTATGAGCAGAACAAAATGAATACATATTATTATCAAAATATTCTTAACATAGAATAACATATATATAGTAAAATTGGTCTCTATTCAATAAGGAAATAAGCTCAAACTGTAAAATGCAGCGAAAAACAAGCTTGCTATAATGGTGGTGGCTTATCTTTGAGAAGAGATGTGACAACTGCACTCATTCGCAAGAAGATGATTACAATGAGGCTCTGAATTCCTTTTTACAATAAACATGAATGTCAAAAACCCTAGACATCCAAAAACCTAACCCTAGGAGATGAAGTGCCAAAAGTCATGTGGGCCCCGTTTGGGTAAGTTAGTACATCAACTTCTCGAGGTCGTAACTTTTGCATACGATCTTCGTTTTAGGTGCACAATAGCCTGTTGGAAAGGTCTATCCGAGGAATACACATGTTGTTGTGAGACTCTAACTTTTTCTATGGTTTGATTATGGAGAGCCCTAAAAACACTATTTAGGGCCTCAAAACGACCCCGGAAGTCAGGGACTCAAAAACTAGGAAAAAAATGTGAAAGTGAGATAGGTGGAATAGGTGGGAGGCCACCGAAATACATATGGATCAATCCTTCCCCTTAGGAATAAATGGTCTCCATTTCATTAAGTTCCCCCATTAGATGAGGGAATTTTTGCTGAATTTGGCCTCGGGTGAGCCACTTGCCTTGGTGCAGGAGCTTCCCTGCTTTGACAACTCAATAAAGCTTGATCCTTTGCTGGTGAGTTCCCTTGACTTGTTTCTCCACAATAGAATCATTGGATTCCTGTTGTATGCAGTCGGGTTTGAGATTTATTTGTGTCAGTTGTTCTGCTATCTTTGAGGTGTCCAATAATGGTGGGAAATAAGGTCGAAGGAGATCCATGTTGAGCACTGGTTGCAGGCCAAGGAAAGGAGGAATGTTGAGCTCAAAATAATTATCACCCACAACCTTGGTGATGGTGTACGATCCATAATGGAGCGGGAGAAGCTTCTGATGGGGTACTGTAAGGTGTTCTTTCTGCAAGTGCAACCAAAATTTGTTGCCCACCTAAAACTTATGTGGCACCTGGTGTTGATCATGGCACTGCTTATACTTTTCATTGGACTTCTGTAGGATATCCTGAACCTATTGGCGGATGTGATGGATCTACTCAATGAACTGAGTGGCTTTGTCAGCTTTAGTTGAAGCAAGATATGAGTTGACCAAGGTGACCGAAAGGGGTAGTGCAACATCTATGGGACACAATGGTTGGAATCCCAACCCCACCTAAAAGGGACTGTGGCTGGTTGAGCTATGCAGGGATTGGTTGCAGCTATGCTAGACATAGGGAAGACTCTCATCCCATGTGCAAGGGTGATTGGAATTATACACGTGAAGGATATGCATGATCATTATATTTACGACCTCGGTTTGGCCATTTGTCTGGGGGTGGAAGGTAGTGGATTTGGTGAGCTTGGTGTGTAGCAGTGACTAGAGGCTTGACCAGAATGTGCTGAGAAATCAACTGTCCCGATCTGAGACAATGGTTTATCGGATTCCAAAATTTACCCAGACTCATTCAAAGAAGAGATTAGCAGTGGCCTCTACTGTGATGATCTTCTTGTAGGTGGCCATAATAATCATCTTAGAAAAGCGATCAACAACCACAAAAACAAAGTCATTTCCCTTCTTGGTGGATGAGAGGCCCGACATGTAGTCCATTGAGATGGATTCCCATGGTCTGTCAGGAGTAGGCAGAGGGGTGTACATGCCCTATTTCTTAGTGGTCGGTTTGGTAAGAACGTAGGAAGTGCAAGACCTGATATACTTGCTGACCTCCTGTTGAAGTTTCGGCCAATAGAAATGTTTTTGCAAGATTTCCATTGTCTTTTTGATGCCGAAGTGTCCTTCCACTTGACTATAGTGGAATTCCCATATCATCTTCGCTCGCTCACTTGATGGAACATAGATATGGATCAGACGACACAAAAACCCATCCCGGAGATGGAAATTAGAGACAACTGTGTTTTCGCCCAACATTTGGTAGGTGGTGGAAAAGTCCGGGTCTGTCTCATAGAGTTGGGGCCATCCGTAGGTCTCATGGCTGCAAGATTCTAGCACCGTGGTGAGTGCCGCGAATGGCGGTCTACTGAGGCAATCAATGATGCGGTTGGTGATCCCTTTTTTATACTTGATGTTGAGGTGGAATTGATGAATGTATGTGGACCATTTCTGATGGCGATCATTCTGGAATTTTACTTATGTCTGCATGAACTGTAGTGGCTTATGATCAATGTGGATGACTGTCTCCTTCCCAAGAATGTAATGTATCTTCTAGCGACAGGCTTGCACACTAGAGTACATTTCTTTTTTGTAAGGAGGGTACTTATGAATAAAATCTAATAGTGTCTCACTATGATAGGCCACAGGGTGGCTGTGCTGAGTGAAAATGGCACCCACAGAATAATTTGAAGCATCTATCTTGATCTCAAAGGGATGTTGTAGATCCGGTAGTGAAAGTACTAGGGTTGACCACAAGTGTTGCTTCCAATCATCGAACGCTTATTGTTGGTACTCGCCCCACACAAATTTCGCTTTACCACCACCCTTGGTTACTTGGCTGAGGGCCCATGCAATATGGGAGAATCCCAGCATGAACCTGCAGTATAAATTGGTAAGTCCCAAGAAGTTCTGAAGCTCAGTGAGTGTTATTGGGGCTAGCCAGTCAAAAAATACTTGGATCTTGGCTGGATCCACATGTACACCATGTTGATCAATGATGTAGCCATGGTAATGGACCTGTCCATGGAGAAGGAGAATTTTTCCAAGTTGGCATATAGCTTGTGCTACTGCGAGGTGTGCAAAGCCTGTTGAATATGATGCAAGTGTTCTTCCCAAGTCTTCTTGTAAATGAGAATGTCATATAGATACACCACTACAAAATTATTGGTGAATGGTCATAGGATATCATCCATCATTCTCATGAAAGTGGCTGGAGCATTTTTAAAACCAAAGGGCATGACCAACCATTCAAAAAGACCTTCCTTTAACTTGAAGGCGGTCTTCCATACATATTTATATTCTATCAGGACCTGGTGGTATCTAGATTTCAGATCAATCTTACTGAAGTATTTCCCCCCCATGAGCTGATCAAGGCGGTCATTGATTCAGGGAATCAGGTATCGATTTCTAACTGTGATTTTATTTAGGGCCCAATAATCAATGTATAGTTGTCAAGTTCCATATTTCTTCTGTACCATCATGATTGGGCTCCCGCAAGGTGATGAGATGGGACATATGTGCCCCTTGTGGAGCAATTCTTGGAACCGCCACTTTATCTCCTCATTCTCTAACAAAGAGCAGAGGTAGAATGGACCATTGGGAAGTAGTGCATTGGGGGTCATATCGATGGGGTGATTGACCTGGAAGTGTAGAGGTACCTCGATAGGTGAGGATAAGATATCTAAGTATTCTTCCATGACCTTATCCACTTTTGATGTGTGGAGAGGTCGATAACGGAGACCTTGGATGTGGCTGCGATATTTCTCTCATTCTGAGAGTGAATCACAAAGAATAAAAAATTCCCCGTTTAAGAGACGACCTTCCTTCATTTCTTGGAAGTGATCAAGGAAATAACACTAGGTGGGACTGCCTCGGTTGTCCTATACAATTTCTTGTTCAAAGTAATAATAACACTGCGAGGCCTAGACTCATATACAACATGGCATTTCCATAAATATGTTTATCCCAAAAGAACATTAAAAACTTTGAGAGGGGAAACATCACACAATACCTCGTCTTTGAAGGTCTTGATGCTGTATGCCAAGTGACATTGTTGGTTGAAGCAGATTTTTCTTTCTTGGTGGAGCCATTCGATGGTGTAGGGTCGCAGGGGTGACATTTTTGGTAGGGCGAGTCGCTTGACAACCTCTATTGAGATGAGGTTCTTCTGGATACCTCTATCAATGATGAAGTGTAGCGGGGTACCCTTCACCCATATCTGTGAATGGAAAAGGTGTTATCCTTCCTCTAGATCATCTGGTTCACTGAGATGGAGCTTGGTGGTAGGAACAATAGAAATGGGTTTTGTGTCAATGATCTGTCTCCCCCTTTTTGGTTCTAACTTAGAGTCGGAACCCACATCTGATTTAGAGAATTTCACCTTAGCCACCAATGACTACTTTGAGCAACAATCAACAATGTTATGCTAGGGGATCTTATGGAAGTCGCACAACTTCCAAACATCTTTCTTTGTCTTTCTAGTGTCCTTATTTTCTTGCATATGGTTGTCTTGAGGCGGTCTGTCTTTGCTCTACCCTTTGTTCTATGGGTTGAGACCGCCCTTTCCTAGATTTTACTATGAGGGGTTCCCACACTCAAATTGTTGCGTCTTTTGTTTGAGCTTCTGCTTGATTTTGATGACATATCGGTAGGCTGTGCCCAAGGATGAGATGTCCAAAAAATCCATTTTCGGCCTGGATGTATCTATGTAGACTGTCGCGATACTTGAGCACCAGATGTCACTCAAAATATTTGATACCTATCTTGGTGTGCAAGGTATGGAATATATTTGTGAACTCGGGCACTGCTTGGTCTCTTTCCTACCGCAATGTGGTCCATTTTGTGTACATGTCCTGTATTGTTCCTTAATATCATCCCTAAAGGACTCCCAGGTGACCGCGACTATAAATAATGAGGGTTCCTCTATTTACTTATGCTCACAGAAAGTTTTCGACCAATCTTTGACATAGGGAATGGCTTTGAGGAGTGCAAAAGTAATATTTTCTCTATTTGAGAAGTTATGGATAGAGAAATACCCTTCTAGCACATTCAACCATTTGTCTACAACATCTGAGTCTATATGACCTTCAAATATAGGAATATCGAAGTTGATTTGTATCTTAAAGGAGGCGATGCCTCCGTTTGAGGAAGATGCGTCGCCTGCTGGTAGCCGCCGAAGGATTTTTACAAAACTACCCATCATCTCGTTCCTCTGTTGCATGAGGGTTTCCTCAAGCAACATTTTGAAGGGATCTCCTGTTCCGTCATCTTTCTTTTCTCCCACCATGAGAGGTCACTTGGGCATGCAAGATACTTTGTGCTCATGAGAAACAAGCTCGAGAACCAATTCTTTGTATCCTGACCTCATTGGGGACATGCATTAAGAACGACAAGGAGAAGACCTCTCTGATACCACTGATCCATTTTTTATGAGCGGAACAAAATGAATACATATTATTATCAAAATATTCTTAACACAAAATAACAGATATATAGTAAAACTGGTTTCTATTCAATAAGAAAATAAGTTGAAACTATAAAATGTAGCGGAAAACAATATTGCTAGAATGGTGGCGGCTTATCTCTGAGAAGAGATGTGTTGGCTTCGCTCATTCGTAAGAAGATGATTACAATGAGGCTCTGAAGGCATTTTTACAATAAACAAGAATGTCAAAAACCCTAGACATCCAAAAACCTAACCCTAGGAGATGAAGCACCAAAAGTCATGTGGGCCTTCCTTAGCTATGAGGGCCTTCTGAACTGCATCATGCAACATCTGAGGAATTATAATCCTCACCTTCGCATGGATGTTTAAGTTAAGGATGAACACAAATGTGTTGAATTTTAACTTCTCTATGTTCAGATGTGGACCATACCTAAGTAGCTCTATGAATCTGGCCTCATATTCTAGAACCATATGACCACCTTGTCGTAAGGCATTGAACTCATTTAGTTGATACTTAATGAATTCCTCGGACAAGTACCTCTCCCAAAACCGTTCCTCGAACAAATCCAATGACACATCTTCGACAACCATGTTTAGTTGAGGTAGGAGTGTCTTCCACCATACAAGATCACTCCCCTTCAGCTGAAAGACCACCATGCAGACTTTCATATTGAAGGTGTAATCATGAAGTGCAAGCACATTTCCATATTCTCCAACCATGCCTCAGCGATTGAGCCGTCTGTGGTACCCATAAAATAGAGAAACTTCACCTTCTCAAGTTCTCTATGCATACTATTACTATCAACTGGAGCATGCTGTGAACCCTCATTGGGTACAAATGCTCTACCCTCATCTCGATCCAGACGGTTAATCAATGCCTTTGACATCCTCTGGAAGGATCTTATCATACCTACCACAAATCCCATAGAAACCTACTCCTGCTCAGTAATATGTTCATATCCCTAGGGGTTAGAACCTTCTAGTGTGGATTCTATTGGAGGTGTCACACCTCTTCCTCCAACACCACGTCATCTACTTCCCCTGCATCCTCTAACCATGATTACCTGCATGTACAATTTCAAAATTTTAATTAGAGATATAATTTTAATCATTCAAATAACATAGTGGGAGGCGTAACAGTCCAATGCCGTAGGGTTGAACCTCTCTTTGATACCATATGTAACGACCCCTCCAGTATGACAACGAATAAGTGAGTACAAAAGAGGTGATTTTTTTTTTTTTTAAACAACTTAAATTAGGACAAGTGATATGTGTCACAACATACATTAATAATTACACATTCCAACTAATCACATCACCCCACAATCAAGAATTTGAATACAACATCACTATTATTCAAGATCAACCATATCACATAAATATAACATAAGGTAGCTATCCATCCAACCTATCCTGCAAGGTTTGGACCTCCAAGACACATAAACAACACTCAAGGCCATGATTCATCCAATTTATTTTGACCATTAAAGGTCTGAGGGCTGACGACTATTTTGAGGAACAAGGAGATATCTAGATCCCTTAACCACCATCCTATTCCAAATTTTGTGACTAATCAACAACATTACTCATAAAAAATTCTTTAGGAACACAATAATCTACTATGATTTACACATTCATTTAAGAATTAAGCACAACCTTTCATGCTACTAAACATCACAAAAAACATTTCATTAAATACACATACAATGTACCACACATCCATTCTCTAATACATGCTACTAAACCCTTCATACAATACATATAATAATCCTAACAAAAATTAAACATTATCACATCATGTTAAAATCATAAATTCAATAAATGTATTACTCCAACACATAAGTCAACATCAATTCTTAAATGGTAAACATGAGAC
>ML796910.1:132188-194867 GCA_009831015.1 Picea engelmannii | reverse complement strand
TGGCTCGTCCGAAATATTTAAACATGCTTCTCTTTTACCCTTCCTTGGAATGATTGGTTGACTTGCGTTGGGTGAAGCTTCTTGATTAGGCTCAACAAATTTATCACACAACTGTGTGGTAGGAGGATGTACTTCTTCCTCAAACCCTGACTCGATCAAGAATTGATCCCATGTCCTCTATAATTTTCCCAGCTCAGCTTTAATAAGTATCTTAATTAACCCCTGATGATAAATTCCACGAGGAGGGGTCATAGGGTTTGCTTGAATTTTCATGGCCATCTTATTTAGATCTCTTAAGAAGTAATATGGTAGACTCATCCTTTTTATTCTTGACAAATGAAGAAGGAATCATAGATGAAACAAAAACACAGTAGAATAGCACCCTTCACATGTGATGTATCGTTTAAGAATTATGAAGGCCTCCATCCATTCATCAACAATCCAATCCATAGGAATACTCTTGGCCCAATTTTGGATCTCTATGTTCAGGTTTCAAGAATTGATTTACATCCCCTCCTGTAATTAATTTGTTTTTGAACCAATTTTCGCCATCGACAGGGAGGTTACAAGATGCTGCTATGGACTCTTCTATAACCTGCATAACCAGGTTTTCAATTCAGATCCTATGTCCATTAAAATATTCAGCAAATGCTCGGGCTACAACATAGTGATAACCATCTAGTTTGGTGCAATACAAATACCAACCATCCCAATCAAAGATGTGTTTGCTGTCTTCGTATGCTTCTGTAATCTTGGGCCCTTCAGGTTCTCTTATGTTCACCTGCCCACCTTGACCCATATTAACTATCGCAACCAGAAGGCTGGAATATTCGCTGCAGAAAAGGGATATGCTTGTTGTGCCTAGAAGGATAGGGGATTTTTTGGATCTATGGATGAAAATTCAAATTTGACCATCTTTGCATGTTGTAACTGACGATTGGGTACTTGATAACTACTTTGAATATTTCATTTGGCTGGGTAGGATGATCCACGTCCTCAAATTCAATACAACCATATGCGTGATGATGAAACATGGATAGGTGGAAGTTCATGTAGAGCCCTACATAAACTTGTCCTTTGGCATATTTGGAATGAAAACGACTTGAAATTTGTTATGTAACTTAGTAATGATGAGACAAAAGCTATGACATGATGTATGACCTTTGATAAAAGTATTTAAAACTTTAAATGATGTCATAGGACAATCTTACAAACATGTGCATAATTAATCCTATCCCCTTTTATAAGACTAAGTATCCCTCATTTCTCTCAACATAATACTAATTTGACCCCCTTAATAAGATTTTGAACCCTTAATAAAACTAATGATCAGGATTTATAACTCACAAAAAAAAATTTGAAATGGAGAAAATAAGAGATGATAGATGAGACTTAGCAAAACACAATAGGTGATAATAATGGATCCATGGGGGATGAAGTTATCCCTATTAAAATCCATGAACTTTGAGTATATTTGTGCCTTCTATTCCTTCAAACTATCTTCCATGTTATTCTAAAGAGTGTAATTGTTTCAACCCTAAATTTTGGTGAAACTTTATTCAAAACATAACAAATTGAAAAATCAAAACTAATAATGGAAACTGAAAATGATAAATTGCAGCATAGTTCCATTGGTATATGGGGTCCTTATTGTGTAACTACCACACCAAACCAATATGTACAATGGGATTTGAGCCACCAACGAATTTAGTAAAATATTTTCTTCAGAAAATGCCCATTTACAAGGCCACCAAAAAACTCATCACCTTCCAAATTTCGCAACAGGAAAGTGTTGTTGTCCAAGATATTTTCCACCTTGAAAGGACCTGACCATAGGCTATCAAACTTCCCATGTTGGTATTCTCTGTGAGAATCCCATTTCAAAACCAAGTCCCTAGGTAACAACTGCTCCATTTTTTCTTTTTTGTTAAAGGTCTCTTTAAATTTCTGTTGATGCTGATGTGCCTTCCCAAGAAGTTTCTCTCTTGCTTGCTGCAATTCTACAATCTAGAAAATCCTCATGATAGAATCATTAGGTTCAACTTCAATTTCCTGCAGAAATTTTACAATTGGAAAAGCAAGTTGTAATGGAAAGATTGCTTCCATTCCATATACTAACTGAAACAATGAAGTCCCAATTCCTCTCATTGTACATGGTCAACCCACAAAGCATATTTAACTTTGAATCCCAAGCCCTCTTATTATCTTCCAGAATTTTCTTAATGATCTTGACCATACTTTTATTGGATGATTTTGCTAGGCCATTACCTTGTGGGAATAAGTAGTCGAATTCTTAAGCTTGATGCCATAGTATTCACAGAATTTTACCATGATACTGGATTTGAAAGATGCAAAATTATCTGTGATGATCAATTCTGGACAACCAAGCCTAGATAAAATATTTTCTTCAAGGAAACTTATGATTACCTTATGAGTTTCTCTCCTTGTAGGTACATCTTCAATCCACTTTGTGAAGTAATCTGTAGCTGTCAGAATCCATCTATGTTGGCTACTAGATGGAGGAGGAATTTCACCTATGAAATCCAAAGCCCACTGTTGGAAAGGCGCAAACACTTTTACAGGCTTGATAGGTAAGGACTTAAGCTTATGTTTACTGAAAAACCTTTGGCATTTCTCACATGCTCTAACCGTTGTAAAAACATTAGAAAATAGACTAGGCCAATACTAGCCATCCCTAAGAATATTATATGCACTGGAATTCCAGAAGTGATGTCCCTCACAGACTCCTTCATGAAATTCTGACATGACTCTCTACGCTTCTTCTTCATCAAGACACCTCAGTAAAAATCCAGAAGGGTCCCTCCAAAACAAAGTTTGATTATTTACACAATACCTAAAAACTTTGATTTTCATAGATCTTACTTTAGACTTATCCATTCTTGGAGGAGCTTGGAAATTCTATAGAAAATAAAGGATATATCTGTACCATTCTGATTCAACAATAATTTGATTGACTTGATAACTATTGGTTTGAGGATGTAAATTTTTTGAATTCTTGCAGATGTAATCAACTCCCAGATCTCTGCAATTGGAATCAGGTAGAATCTTATCTAACCCCTTCCCTTTGACTTGCTTGGTAGGCTTGATCTCCATGTCACATTCAAGCAACTTAGCTATCCATTTAATTCTCTTTCCATCACTTTCTGGCTGAGTCAAGATATCTTTAATAGCACTAGATGGTACATATGCAATGAATTTGGAATGTAACACATAAACTCTAAAACACTTTAGTTATTTGACCAAATAAAAATCATGCTTCTCCATGATATCGTATTTTGACTCAACATCCCAAAGTGCCCTGCTGAAAAAGGAAATGGGATGTTCAAAACCCTTAGAATTTATCTGTAGAAGGGAAACTGCTAAAGTATCTTAAGATGCAAAAGAAAAAACCAGGAACTCTTTTTCAAAATATGGGCTAATCAAAACAGGGGCATCTGAAATATCCTACTTAATAGACTGGAAAGAATCTTTAGCTTCAGTTCTCCATTTGAACTCACTACTTTTTTCATCCAGTTATTTGTTTGAACAATTCAACAAAGTTGGGAATAAATATTATGAGAAAGTTATCTTCCCAAGGAAAGGTTGGATTTCCTTCTTAGTTCTAGGGATAGAAATATTTTGAATAGCTATCACTCTATCAGGATCAATTTTAACTCCATCAGCACAAACAATATGACCTAGCAATTTCCCTTGTTCTAAAGCAAAATGAGACTTTTTGGATTTAAAGAAAGACCATACCTTCTTCACTTCATTAATACATGTCTCAAATGGCGTAGATGCTCCTCATTAGAGTTAGAGAATACAATAATGTCATCCATATAGATGACAAAACACTTATCCTTCTGTCCCACAAAGGCAATGCCCATGGCTTGCTGAAAAGTGGCCCCAACATTCATCAAACCAAAAGGAATTCGTGTATACATAAAAGTACCCCAAGGTGTTATAAAAGTAGTCTTATCCATATTATCTGGATGAAAAACTACCTGATTGTATCCAGAGAAATCATCAAAACTACCTACTAGATCCTACCACCCTCTGCAATATATGTTCCATTTTGGGAAATGGATAGTTGTCTTTCCGAGAACACTTGTTCAAATTCCTGAAATCGACACAAAGTCTAATTTCACCATTCTTTTTTCTCACTAGCACCAGATTTTCGATCCAATTAGAATACCTCAAGGGTACAATGATCTTAGCATATAAAATTTTCTTGACTTCCTTCTCCATAATAGGTAACAAAAGAGGATTAATCTGCCTTAATTTCTGCTTGAAAGGTTTTACATTCTCTTTCAAAGGTATCTTGTGTTGAATGATAGTTTCATCAAAGGTCCTAATATCTTCACATTGCCATGCAAAAACATCAATGAATTCCTTCAATAGTTATTGATATTTAGCTTGGTATTTTGCTGACAAGAATTTTGATAATTTAACATGCTTGGGATTTGCAGCGGTCCCAAGATTGCAATCAATCACCTCTGCTTCTTTTTCTGGATTAGGGAGCTTCACATGAACATAATTGTGATAAAAAATCCTTTCAAGAGGTATGATCCAGATTTTATGAGCAGAACAAAATGAATACATATTATTATCAAAATATTCTTAACATAGAATAACATATATATAGTAAAATTGGTCTCTATTCAATAAGGAAATAAGCTCAAACTGTAAAATGCAGCGAAAAACAAGCTTGCTATAATGGTGGTGGCTTATCTTTGAGAAGAGATGTGACAACTGCACTCATTCGCAAGAAGATGATTACAATGAGGCTCTGAATTCCTTTTTACAATAAACATGAATGTCAAAAACCCTAGACATCCAAAAACCTAACCCTAGGAGATGAAGTGCCAAAAGTCATGTGGGCCCCGTTTGGGTAAGTTAGTACATCAACTTCTCGAGGTCGTAACTTTTGCATACGATCTTCGTTTTAGGTGCACAATAGCCTGTTGGAAAGGTCTATCCGAGGAATACACATGTTGTTGTGAGACTCTAACTTTTTCTATGGTTTGATTATGGAGAGCCCTAAAAACACTATTTAGGGCCTCAAAACGACCCCGGAAGTCAGGGACTCAAAAACTAGGAAAAAAATGTGAAAGTGAGATAGGTGGAATAGGTGGGAGGCCACCGAAATACATATGGATCAATCCTTCCCCTTAGGAATAAATGGTCTCCATTTCATTAAGTTCCCCCATTAGATGAGGGAATTTTTGCTGAATTTGGCCTCGGGTGAGCCACTTGCCTTGGTGCAGGAGCTTCCCTGCTTTGACAACTCAATAAAGCTTGATCCTTTGCTGGTGAGTTCCCTTGACTTGTTTCTCCACAATAGAATCATTGGATTCCTGTTGTATGCAGTCGGGTTTGAGATTTATTTGTGTCAGTTGTTCTGCTATCTTTGAGGTGTCCAATAATGGTGGGAAATAAGGTCGAAGGAGATCCATGTTGAGCACTGGTTGCAGGCCAAGGAAAGGAGGAATGTTGAGCTCAAAATAATTATCACCCACAACCTTGGTGATGGTGTACGATCCATAATGGAGCGGGAGAAGCTTCTGATGGGGTACTGTAAGGTGTTCTTTCTGCAAGTGCAACCAAAATTTGTTGCCCACCTAAAACTTATGTGGCACCTGGTGTTGATCATGGCACTGCTTATACTTTTCATTGGACTTCTGTAGGATATCCTGAACCTATTGGCGGATGTGATGGATCTACTCAATGAACTGAGTGGCTTTGTCAGCTTTAGTTGAAGCAAGATATGAGTTGACCAAGGTGACCGAAAGGGGTAGTGCAACATCTATGGGACACAATGGTTGGAATCCCAACCCCACCTAAAAGGGACTGTGGCTGGTTGAGCTATGCAGGGATTGGTTGCAGCTATGCTAGACATAGGGAAGACTCTCATCCCATGTGCAAGGGTGATTGGAATTATACACGTGAAGGATATGCATGATCATTATATTTACGACCTCGGTTTGGCCATTTGTCTGGGGGTGGAAGGTAGTGGATTTGGTGAGCTTGGTGTGTAGCAGTGACTAGAGGCTTGACCAGAATGTGCTGAGAAATCAACTGTCCCGATCTGAGACAATGGTTTATCGGATTCCAAAATTTACCCAGACTCATTCAAAGAAGAGATTAGCAGTGGCCTCTACTGTGATGATCTTCTTGTAGGTGGCCATAATAATCATCTTAGAAAAGCGATCAACAACCACAAAAACAAAGTCATTTCCCTTCTTGGTGGATGAGAGGCCCGACATGTAGTCCATTGAGATGGATTCCCATGGTCTGTCAGGAGTAGGCAGAGGGGTGTACATGCCCTATTTCTTAGTGGTCGGTTTGGTAAGAACGTAGGAAGTGCAAGACCTGATATACTTGCTGACCTCCTGTTGAAGTTTCGGCCAATAGAAATGTTTTTGCAAGATTTCCATTGTCTTTTTGATGCCGAAGTGTCCTTCCACTTGACTATAGTGGAATTCCCATATCATCTTCGCTCGCTCACTTGATGGAACATAGATATGGATCAGACGACACAAAAACCCATCCCGGAGATGGAAATTAGAGACAACTGTGTTTTCGCCCAACATTTGGTAGGTGGTGGAAAAGTCCGGGTCTGTCTCATAGAGTTGGGGCCATCCGTAGGTCTCATGGCTGCAAGATTCTAGCACCGTGGTGAGTGCCGCGAATGGCGGTCTACTGAGGCAATCAATGATGCGGTTGGTGATCCCTTTTTTATACTTGATGTTGAGGTGGAATTGATGAATGTATGTGGACCATTTCTGATGGCGATCATTCTGGAATTTTACTTATGTCTGCATGAACTGTAGTGGCTTATGATCAATGTGGATGACTGTCTCCTTCCCAAGAATGTAATGTATCTTCTAGCGACAGGCTTGCACACTAGAGTACATTTCTTTTTTGTAAGGAGGGTACTTATGAATAAAATCTAATAGTGTCTCACTATGATAGGCCACAGGGTGGCTGTGCTGAGTGAAAATGGCACCCACAGAATAATTTGAAGCATCTATCTTGATCTCAAAGGGATGTTGTAGATCCGGTAGTGAAAGTACTAGGGTTGACCACAAGTGTTGCTTCCAATCATCGAACGCTTATTGTTGGTACTCGCCCCACACAAATTTCGCTTTACCACCACCCTTGGTTACTTGGCTGAGGGCCCATGCAATATGGGAGAATCCCAGCATGAACCTGCAGTATAAATTGGTAAGTCCCAAGAAGTTCTGAAGCTCAGTGAGTGTTATTGGGGCTAGCCAGTCAAAAAATACTTGGATCTTGGCTGGATCCACATGTACACCATGTTGATCAATGATGTAGCCATGGTAATGGACCTGTCCATGGAGAAGGAGAATTTTTCCAAGTTGGCATATAGCTTGTGCTACTGCGAGGTGTGCAAAGCCTGTTGAATATGATGCAAGTGTTCTTCCCAAGTCTTCTTGTAAATGAGAATGTCATATAGATACACCACTACAAAATTATTGGTGAATGGTCATAGGATATCATCCATCATTCTCATGAAAGTGGCTGGAGCATTTTTAAAACCAAAGGGCATGACCAACCATTCAAAAAGACCTTCCTTTAACTTGAAGGCGGTCTTCCATACATATTTATATTCTATCAGGACCTGGTGGTATCTAGATTTCAGATCAATCTTACTGAAGTATTTCCCCCCCATGAGCTGATCAAGGCGGTCATTGATTCAGGGAATCAGGTATCGATTTCTAACTGTGATTTTATTTAGGGCCCAATAATCAATGTATAGTTGTCAAGTTCCATATTTCTTCTGTACCATCATGATTGGGCTCCCGCAAGGTGATGAGATGGGACATATGTGCCCCTTGTGGAGCAATTCTTGGAACCGCCACTTTATCTCCTCATTCTCTAACAAAGAGCAGAGGTAGAATGGACCATTGGGAAGTAGTGCATTGGGGGTCATATCGATGGGGTGATTGACCTGGAAGTGTAGAGGTACCTCGATAGGTGAGGATAAGATATCTAAGTATTCTTCCATGACCTTATCCACTTTTGATGTGTGGAGAGGTCGATAACGGAGACCTTGGATGTGGCTGCGATATTTCTCTCATTCTGAGAGTGAATCACAAAGAATAAAAAATTCCCCGTTTAAGAGACGACCTTCCTTCATTTCTTGGAAGTGATCAAGGAAATAACACTAGGTGGGACTGCCTCGGTTGTCCTATACAATTTCTTGTTCAAAGTAATAATAACACTGCGAGGCCTAGACTCATATACAACATGGCATTTCCATAAATATGTTTATCCCAAAAGAACATTAAAAACTTTGAGAGGGGAAACATCACACAATACCTCGTCTTTGAAGGTCTTGATGCTGTATGCCAAGTGACATTGTTGGTTGAAGCAGATTTTTCTTTCTTGGTGGAGCCATTCGATGGTGTAGGGTCGCAGGGGTGACATTTTTGGTAGGGCGAGTCGCTTGACAACCTCTATTGAGATGAGGTTCTTCTGGATACCTCTATCAATGATGAAGTGTAGCGGGGTACCCTTCACCCATATCTGTGAATGGAAAAGGTGTTATCCTTCCTCTAGATCATCTGGTTCACTGAGATGGAGCTTGGTGGTAGGAACAATAGAAATGGGTTTTGTGTCAATGATCTGTCTCCCCCTTTTTGGTTCTAACTTAGAGTCGGAACCCACATCTGATTTAGAGAATTTCACCTTAGCCACCAATGACTACTTTGAGCAACAATCAACAATGTTATGCTAGGGGATCTTATGGAAGTCGCACAACTTCCAAACATCTTTCTTTGTCTTTCTAGTGTCCTTATTTTCTTGCATATGGTTGTCTTGAGGCGGTCTGTCTTTGCTCTACCCTTTGTTCTATGGGTTGAGACCGCCCTTTCCTAGATTTTACTATGAGGGGTTCCCACACTCAAATTGTTGCGTCTTTTGTTTGAGCTTCTGCTTGATTTTGATGACATATCGGTAGGCTGTGCCCAAGGATGAGATGTCCAAAAAATCCATTTTCGGCCTGGATGTATCTATGTAGACTGTCGCGATACTTGAGCACCAGATGTCACTCAAAATATTTGATACCTATCTTGGTGTGCAAGGTATGGAATATATTTGTGAACTCGGGCACTGCTTGGTCTCTTTCCTACCGCAATGTGGTCCATTTTGTGTACATGTCCTGTATTGTTCCTTAATATCATCCCTAAAGGACTCCCAGGTGACCGCGACTATAAATAATGAGGGTTCCTCTATTTACTTATGCTCACAGAAAGTTTTCGACCAATCTTTGACATAGGGAATGGCTTTGAGGAGTGCAAAAGTAATATTTTCTCTATTTGAGAAGTTATGGATAGAGAAATACCCTTCTAGCACATTCAACCATTTGTCTACAACATCTGAGTCTATATGACCTTCAAATATAGGAATATCGAAGTTGATTTGTATCTTAAAGGAGGCGATGCCTCCGTTTGAGGAAGATGCGTCGCCTGCTGGTAGCCGCCGAAGGATTTTTACAAAACTACCCATCATCTCGTTCCTCTGTTGCATGAGGGTTTCCTCAAGCAACATTTTGAAGGGATCTCCTGTTCCGTCATCTTTCTTTTCTCCCACCATGAGAGGTCACTTGGGCATGCAAGATACTTTGTGCTCATGAGAAACAAGCTCGAGAACCAATTCTTTGTATCCTGACCTCATTGGGGACATGCATTAAGAACGACAAGGAGAAGACCTCTCTGATACCACTGATCCATTTTTTATGAGCGGAACAAAATGAATACATATTATTATCAAAATATTCTTAACACAAAATAACAGATATATAGTAAAACTGGTTTCTATTCAATAAGAAAATAAGTTGAAACTATAAAATGTAGCGGAAAACAATATTGCTAGAATGGTGGCGGCTTATCTCTGAGAAGAGATGTGTTGGCTTCGCTCATTCGTAAGAAGATGATTACAATGAGGCTCTGAAGGCATTTTTACAATAAACAAGAATGTCAAAAACCCTAGACATCCAAAAACCTAACCCTAGGAGATGAAGCACCAAAAGTCATGTGGGCCTTCCTTAGCTATGAGGGCCTTCTGAACTGCATCATGCAACATCTGAGGAATTATAATCCTCACCTTCGCATGGATGTTTAAGTTAAGGATGAACACAAATGTGTTGAATTTTAACTTCTCTATGTTCAGATGTGGACCATACCTAAGTAGCTCTATGAATCTGGCCTCATATTCTAGAACCATATGACCACCTTGTCGTAAGGCATTGAACTCATTTAGTTGATACTTAATGAATTCCTCGGACAAGTACCTCTCCCAAAACCGTTCCTCGAACAAATCCAATGACACATCTTCGACAACCATGTTTAGTTGAGGTAGGAGTGTCTTCCACCATACAAGATCACTCCCCTTCAGCTGAAAGACCACCATGCAGACTTTCATATTGAAGGTGTAATCATGAAGTGCAAGCACATTTCCATATTCTCCAACCATGCCTCAGCGATTGAGCCGTCTGTGGTACCCATAAAATAGAGAAACTTCACCTTCTCAAGTTCTCTATGCATACTATTACTATCAACTGGAGCATGCTGTGAACCCTCATTGGGTACAAATGCTCTACCCTCATCTCGATCCAGACGGTTAATCAATGCCTTTGACATCCTCTGGAAGGATCTTATCATACCTACCACAAATCCCATAGAAACCTACTCCTGCTCAGTAATATGTTCATATCCCTAGGGGTTAGAACCTTCTAGTGTGGATTCTATTGGAGGTGTCACACCTCTTCCTCCAACACCACGTCATCTACTTCCCCTGCATCCTCTAACCATGATTACCTGCATGTACAATTTCAAAATTTTAATTAGAGATATAATTTTAATCATTCAAATAACATAGTGGGAGGCGTAACAGTCCAATGCCGTAGGGTTGAACCTCTCTTTGATACCATATGTAACGACCCCTCCAGTATGACAACGAATAAGTGAGTACAAAAGAGGTGATTTTTTTTTTTTTTAAACAACTTAAATTAGGACAAGTGATATGTGTCACAACATACATTAATAATTACACATTCCAACTAATCACATCACCCCACAATCAAGAATTTGAATACAACATCACTATTATTCAAGATCAACCATATCACATAAATATAACATAAGGTAGCTATCCATCCAACCTATCCTGCAAGGTTTGGACCTCCAAGACACATAAACAACACTCAAGGCCATGATTCATCCAATTTATTTTGACCATTAAAGGTCTGAGGGCTGACGACTATTTTGAGGAACAAGGAGATATCTAGATCCCTTAACCACCATCCTATTCCAAATTTTGTGACTAATCAACAACATTACTCATAAAAAATTCTTTAGGAACACAATAATCTACTATGATTTACACATTCATTTAAGAATTAAGCACAACCTTTCATGCTACTAAACATCACAAAAAACATTTCATTAAATACACATACAATGTACCACACATCCATTCTCTAATACATGCTACTAAACCCTTCATACAATACATATAATAATCCTAACAAAAATTAAACATTATCACATCATGTTAAAATCATAAATTCAATAAATGTATTACTCCAACACATAAGTCAACATCAATTCTTAAATGGTAAACATGAGACGAAATTCCAAATTTGTAAAAAAAAACCTTTCTTGCATACATAACATGATTACTTGATCTCATTAAGCCTCACTCTATAAAGTATCATTTAATTATAACTTGAACAGAGTATCAAATAATTTCTTTCACTTTAGTAAAAAATATCTTAGGTTAATTTGATGCTTACATTATTAATCACTATTCCTAAATGAGTATCACTCTCATTATTATTAGTTTTATAATAACCTTAAATATTCCTCTAACAATTCTTCACTATTAAGCACTAAGAGTCAAAACAAATCCCAATGAATACACTCTAAGATTTTTATTAAAGAAGATCTTAATAAAAGGATATAGTTTTTCACTCAACTTTTCCTTTAAATTAACAAGTGTGCAATAAGTCTAAGTCAATTACAACTTAGCATATTCATTGATCATAATCATGTAATTTCTAAGGATCCATGTTTGCAAAGCAAAACGTTTGACCCTACAAATTTTTAACTTCCAAGGTTTCCAAAAGAAAAGGGCAGCGCCCCTATCCATTTTTTTATCATCTTCCAACAATCAATTGGAAAGGAGACTAAACTTAACTAAGGAAACACAACCATCTCAACACTGAGTTCATCGCCTAAGAGTTTGATTTGCAGAAATACTCTTATAGTGATTTAATAATTTTAAACACAGCGGTTGCGATTTGATTTGGAAATGAATCAATAATTTTCTCATTACAGGAGCTGCAATTAGATTTGGCAGTGAATCAAATAAAGTTCTAATGACAGGAGATACAAATATATTTGGCAATGATTCACTAATTTTTTTTATTACAGGAGCTGCAAATAGATTTGGAAGCTAATCACATAATGTTCTAATGGTAGGAGCTACAAATAGATTTGGCAGGGATTCAATATTTTATTAATTACAGGAGCTGCAAATAGATTTGGCAGCGAATCAAATAATGTTCTAATTACAGGAGATGCAAATAGATTTGGCAGCAAATCAACTAATATTCTAATGACAGGAGCTACAAATAGATTTGACAATGATTCAATAATTTGTTCTATAAAAATAATGAAGCAACTATCATCACAAAAATTCCCTTCACGATATGCAATTGAATATTGCCATGAACCCACCAACGCTGAACTATATGCAACCAATATCTTTATGAAGGTTAAGATTAAATAGAGTTTTCTTTTGGGGAAATTTTTCTAAATCTCAGATAGTGGTCTCCATGCTTGATAGTATATTCAAAACTCATTCTAGAAGGTTTGCTATATGAATCACTTACATCCCCTATTTCGTTGTGTCTTGTCCCATATATCTTTGATTGAAGTCTGAAAATAAATATTCCTTATGGAATCACAAGAATCAAGATCTGCTTCATGGCCACTCTGTAGCGTGAAATAATTTATGACTATCCAATCGCACACATGCAAGGGAGTATAAGGTGAATGCATGCCAAAGGCCTGCAGGTGCCAATCTTGGCATTTTTCCAAATGTTTTTATTGGACTTTGACTGATAGTATGGGTGGTGTTTTCTGGTCAGTAGCTGCATTGCACTATTGGAATTGCATGTTGGAGGTGTTCCATCTTCCTATAAAATTGCTTTGCTTGTAAACCCTTGAATCAAGAGCACTTTAGGAAAATATGGTTTTAACTAGAGCCTGTGAGACCATGTGTATCATCTCTTCTTATCATACCAAAGGAATTTAAAATCCTAAAAATAAAAACAACACGTTTTGCAGCGACTCAATTATACAATGCTTCAATATTACAACTCCAAGGGTAAAACATATTTGGAAGAGGCAAATCAAAATCAACTCCGGATTTTCCAAACTTCACAAGGCTCCAACGAATTTCTAAAATTGAATTGTAATTAATTCTACAACGACCAACAATTCTAAGTTTCCAAAATTGTAAGGCACTTGACATAGTCCACACAAATTTGAGTTCCAGAGCTGCAATTATTTGTACATCGGTTAAGACGAATTTCATTTCATAGTTTCAAATGAAACCCATAACAAATATGGCGAGTTTTAATTTCATTTTGTAGTTCACTTGAAAAAGACTATACAAAAATCAAGGTCTGTAAACTAAATGCTAATCAAAAGGCACGTTACAGCTAACCCCACTCCTGATGTTATGAAATAAGGGGTTTTTCTCACGTCTGAAACAAGGGTGAAAGTTACAGGCTGCTATGGTGTCCAGTTAACAGGCATCAGACTTCCTCCCCAAACCTCCACCTTAACCTCTTGGACTGAGAGCCTCTTCACCGAAAGGCGTTCTCCCTGTCGTTTTTCGCCTTTTCTACCTGCCTTCGACCCATTGCTTTTGGTTTTTTTACCTTTGTCTTCTAGCCCTGCTAGAGACGGATCCTGATCCATCATTACGCTCCAGTTTTCCACTCTCCAACAACGACACTTCTTCGATCCTACCCACTGACCCACTCTGTCTATCCGTGCTGCTTTATAGTGGGCCTGCAGCTGATTTTTTGCACGTTTTTTTTAATGGATTCCCTGACAAACGCTCTCATGCACCCTTCTGATGAACAGATCTGGAAACAGGCTGGGTTTTTTGACCAAGTTGATTCCCTGGAATCTAGACCACCGCCTTTTCCCTCCAAAACCTTTTCAAACTGCCCTTCCTCTTCCTCGATTGACCCAGTCGCTACGGGCTCACACCCTCCACTTCCTGTATCAGACAGGCTCCCCACCTACCACCTCAATAAACCACTCTCCACAGCCGCTCCCAAAGGCCCTCTAGCCCCTCACCTTGGAGTCTCCACTGGTCGCAAGGTATGGAAATCAAACAAAAAAACCAGACGTCTGGTCTTAGGCGATGATGTTGGTTTGAAAGATCTCTACAGGATGTCACTCAATGGCCTGGTAGGTCGGATATCTTACAAAAGTTTGAGCCCCCAATCACTGGAGGACTGGACTACTTCGCAGTGGTCCCCGATCTTAGGCTACTGCCCAGAAATTTTATACCTTAAAAAGGGCTGGCTCGGGTTCCTCTGCCGATCCCCTGAAGATGCCTCACTGCTCTTGTCCTCTTTTTGGATCATTGGGGGAAGCAACCTCATGCTAAAGCGCTGGTGTTTGGCCTTCAACCCTGAATCCGACTACTTCTAGCTCAGACACCTTTGGGTGCTTCTCCCGGGCCTTCCGCTCCACTTCTGGAACAGCGAAGCCTTCAAAGCTATTGGTAACTCACTGGGAAAGTTGATCACTTTAGATCTCGTTTCTCTTTCAGGCTCCTCAAGGAAAATGGGTAAGATATTAGTCGAGATGGATATATCTGCTGGACTTCCAGAAAATCTGGAGATCGACTGGCGAGGGAGAAAGACTCTTCAGACTCTGGACTACCTTGGTTTGCCTTTCCGGTGCAATCTTTGCAGAGCAATTGGTCATCTGCACCGTAACTGCCCTGGTAAGTCATCGAACATACTTTCCTAGGAAGAAGACCTGTCTCTTAACCCCCCTGAGTACATTGATGCTGATCCTTCACTCGTATCCTGTCATTCTCTTCCTGATCCTCCCTCTCCCCCCCTACCCAGCCAACCAGAGCCTCTTTCGTCCAAAATTTTTCACCACTGTCCCTGCCTCTACTTCTCTCTCACAGGCGCTGAAAAAGACTTCATAAATCGCTCTACTCTCCTTTCTTCCCATAGCCCTTCCCCCCACCCTACCGCATTTGATCCGCATCTGCCCTCCCCCCAAGCACCGAACCTTACACCGTATAGCACCTTACCATCCACTTCTGATTTCTCTCGGCGACCTGTCCCCTCTCCCCCCATTAACTCCCTGACCTCCCAAATACCTTGCATGCTCACCACAAACTCCCCGACGCACACAATCCCTCCGACTATCCCGACGAATCATACCAGTTCACCATCCTTTACTTCACTGCAGACATATCCCCTTTCCGATCTTCCCGGCATGGGTCAGCCAGTTGATAGCGAGGACTCCCTTTTACCAGATCTAAGTTCCTTACCCTCTTCATCGTTTATCCCGGACTCAGCTATGCCTCTACACATCTTTCGGGGACTTGAACCCATTTCCCAGCCCTCGGCAGCGGGATCCTCTTCTTCGCACCTACCGTTCACTGACCAAAACTCATCGGGATGGGGGCGAGGTCTGGGCGTTGAGCTCTCCCCACTTCAAACGAGGAGCTCCAGAAAGAAGACATTGGATCTACATTCTTCTCCACGTGTGTCTCACATCGAACCAGCACTTGACGGAAAGGCCCTTAGAGCGTTGAAGGCCATAGCTCGCTCTAAATGATGATTGTACTCTCTTTAAACTTACGAGGAATTGGAGGCATCCTCAAAACTGCTTCCTTTCGCAATCTTCTAGAGAACACTTTGTCGGATGTCATCTTTCTTCAGGAAACTCTCTCAACTGAGAAAAAAGCCATAGTTTTCTTGCATTCCTTCCGTCCTTCTTGGGTCTCAGTGGCCGTTAGCTCTTTGGGTCATTCAGGCGGCTTGCTAGTGGCATGGGATCCCTGTATCTTCGACTTAACTCCATTTTTGACCTGTGATGGTATATTGTTGATTGGCCGTTGCTTGGCCACCAACCAGGAGTTGGCCTTCTTAAACGTATATGGCCCTTGTCAATCAAAATTGCAGTTCTGGTCACTTCTTGCAGACAGTGGGATTCTTTCTATCCCTAATCTCATCCTTGGAGGGGATTTAAATATCACCCTCTCTGCAGACGAACACTGGGGCGGAATTCCCACGCCTAGACCGACTAATGCCTTTTACAGAGACCTCTTCAGCTCCAATAACCTCATAGATATTCTGCCGAACAGACTTCTCCCCACCTGGCGCAACGGGAGATCGGGGAATGAGGCCATAGCTCGAAGACTCGATCATTTTTTAGTCTCTGAAACTTTTTTATCCTCCTCTACTGTCCCTTCCTCGTGGGTGGTACTTCCTTACTACTCTGACCATGCGCCTATCATGTTAAAAATGAACATTCTCCTCCGACACAATTCTTACCCTTATAAATTCAATCATCACTGGCTCTCATCGATAGATTACACTGATCTTGTGCACTTGGTCTGGTCAGACCCGGTCTTTTTGAATGAAATAAACCCACAGCTGAGATTAGTCTGGAAACTTAAGGCTCTAAAAGTTCAAACAAAGTCCTGGAGTAAGCGTAAAAAGGTAATGGAGACGGCTCTTTTACACAGCATTGAATATGAGATTAATAATCTCATTGTCCGATCGGCCTCCGCCCAACTGTCATCAGATGACTCCGACACTCTAAAGATTCTAGAGAAAAACAAAGCCCACATTCTACGGGAAGAGGAACAAATATGGAGGCTTCAAAGCCGTGCGACCTGGCTCAACTCAGGGGACTCCAACACCAAATATTTTCACAGGTTAGCAAGCCACAACAAAGATAAAAAACTGATTTGGTCTATTCTAAATCAGCACGATGAGATGATTCGAGACCAAGACTCTATCAAATAGGAAGCTGTCACCTACTTTGGAAATCTATTCAAAGCAACTGAAAATCAATCCTATCATGAGAAAGTCTCCACAGCCAACCTTTTCCCAAAATTGGTATCGGTTACTGAAGCAGCCGACTTGTATAAGCCTGTCACTTTACCTGAACTCAAGGATATTTTACTTCACTTCAAAAAAGAGAGAAGTCTAGGCCCTGATGGCTGGACAACATAATTATTTTCTTTTTTCTTTGATCTCGTTGGTCCGGATCTCCTTCAGATGGTGGAGGATACTCACACCAAAGGTAAGGTTCTTAAAAGTATTAACTCCACCTTACTGGTTTTTATCCCGAAGGAGAACCATTCGGTCACCTTCAACGACTTTAGACCAATTTCGTTGTGTAATCTTATTTACAAGTTAATTTCTAAAGTGATCTCTAATCGGTTAAAGCCTTTTCTGGAAAGGAGCCTATCGGCAGAACAACTCGGGTTTATTAAAGGTAGGCGAATCCAAGACGCCATTGGCGCTGCCCACGAGAGCATCCACTCCATAAAACAGAAAAATATGAAGGCATTGATCTTGAAAATTGATTTAAAAAAAGCCTTTGACAACATTGATTGGACTTTCTTGAGACTGATTCTTCTCTCGGTGGGACTTGGCAACAATTTCACGGACTGGATTATGTCCTGCGTCACCAGTGCTAGTTTTGCGGTGCTGATCAATGGAGAGGCTACAAACTTTTTCCACAGTGAAAGGGGGCTCCGTCAAGGTTGCCCACTCTCACCTTACCTCTTCATTTTACTCATGGATAGCCTCAGTTTACTTCTTGCCAAATCCATCTCCGAAAACCGTATAACAGGTTTAAAGGTATCAAGGCTCTTCAGGTTGGTGCACCTCATGTTTGTGGATGACATTCTCCTTTTGGCTAAAGTTGACCTTCCGGAGTGGGGGGCGATCATGGAGGTTCTTCAGATATTCTGCTCCGTGACGGGCTTGTCCATTAACTCGTTAAAATCTTCTATTCATCATTGGGGTCTCACATAGGCTGAGATTGTTCCTTTCAGAATTACCATCCCCTACTCTTTTTCTGATCTAAAAGATGGTTTTAGATATCTGGGATACCGGCTGAAACCGGGAGCAACATCCTCTGCTGATTGGTGCTGGTTAGTGGCTCTTTTCGAAAGAAAAATCGGCCTTTGGTGCAATAAGTGGCTGTCCCTGGGAGGACGTTTCATCCTTGTCAAATCGATGCTTGAAGGCCTCGTTGTCTATTGGATGACACTTGAGAGAATCCCTAACAAAATTATCATACTGCTGCGTAGACTTGCTTACAATTTCTTGTGGAACGATCTTGCTGGAAAACATCATTTCCACCTGTGTAGCTGGTAGGCACTAGTTAGACCCCGAAAGTTTGGAGGCTGGGGGCTCAAAAATATTTCTATTTTTAACTCGGCTCTCCTGGCTGTTTCCTTCTGGCGTGCCATCACCCATGACAACATTTGGAACAGACTCATCATTGACAAATACCTTGGTTCCCTTCCACTTCTTCATTGGCTTCAGAAGCCTTCCTTCGATCTGAGAAGGGCTTCACCCTTCTGGAAAGGTCTGCTCACTGCCTCGCCGGTGATCTTGCACTGGCTTCATTGGCAACCCGGTGAGGGGACAGACATATCTCTTGGGCGAGATAAAATTCTCGGACTGGAAAACAGTTCTCTACTCTCTTCTCAACTCTTATCACAGCTCAATGCTCAAAATTTCTTTCACCTTGCTCATTTAAAAGTGGCCAATTGTGTCTCATTCCTGCCTGACCGCTGGCTACATAGTAGTTCTCTCTAGCTCCAAGACCCATTGGCCAAGGAATGGGATGCCTTCGCCTCAAATTTAAACTCAGCAGGTATCTCTCTCAGCAATGAATAGGACTCTCTCCTGTGGGCCGGGGGCGACGGCTCGGGTAGCCTCACAGTCAAGAATGTATATGAGGCCATCCTTCAATCACAGAATATTAATGCTGAGGCACCAGGGCTTCTGAAGATTTGGAAGTGGCCTTTACCACTAAAGATCCTTTTATTCTTTTGACTGTGTGTTAAAAATCGGGTGCTCACCTGGGAGGCACTCCGTCGACATGGCTGGCAGGGACCTGGCCTTTGCCTCCTCTGTAAATGCAATTCTGAAGACCTTGATCACCTTATGATACACTGCTCATTCACTATTAATTGCTGGAACTGGCTTTCTCGGCTTTTCTCGCTTCAGGCGGTCTGGAACGATGAATCATTCACCGATTGTTTAGATTCATGGCTCGCTGCTAGATCTGCCCCGCACCCTTTGGTGGCTCACGTGTGCTGGAAGATCTGGCTGGAACGCAACCAGATGTTATTCAAAGATCGACCTCCCTCCTGCATTGCGGTCATCCACCGAATTTTGTCCTCCTTTCATTGGAAGCCGTCTACTATCAAAGTTTTTCATCATAAACCTTTGCTTTTCTTGTTGGGCCCTGGGTCAACTATAATTTGTTTTGATGGCGCAGCACTGGCCAATGGACATTGCTGCAGGGCCGGAGGCACCTTCAAGACTCATTCATCTAGGGTCACCAAGTGGTTTATGAACTGTGGTGACGGATCCAACACTAAAGTAGAACTTATGGGTTTATGGGCCTCTCTCTTCCTTGCTTCCAACTGGTCTTTAAACCACTTACTGGTTCTCGGTGACTCAAGAATAATTATTGAATGGATTAACCACAAGAGTAATATTCAATCCGTTCATATCGAAGGATGGAAGAAACAAACCAGAATGCTGGCCAACCTCTTCACCGACACAATTTTCCATCATATTCCTAGATGTCACAATTCTGAGGCAGATACTTTATCCAAGCGGGCTCTAGGTCATGTGGCTGGGAAACTATCGGTTTACCATTGTGATAATGGTATAGACAACCCCATCTCCACTATCAATATTTTCGAGCCTTAATGTTTTTTTCTAGCAGCACGAGAATGCATTGTCATTTACAGTCCAGTCTCTCCTCTCGTCATGGTGGTTATCAACCAGGATCCACCTTCCAGTGTTCACTTGGGACTGTCATTGTTATTGGACCGTGATGGGCCATCACTGATACCATTTTACTTCCTACTGTGTATTTCTCGCAATTTACATCTGGGTCCACTTTGTATTTGAAAGCGACAGGCCAGCATTGCCTTCGTTCATCTTTCTATTTTACTGCTGTGCGACTCTTGTTATTGTAAACGAATTTATCACTAATATAAATTTGAGAATAATTTTCTTCCTGGAAAAAAAAAAGGATTCAAAATTTTTGGGTTGTATTATACATTGGCAACATTCACGGGGCACTAAAAATTCGTTCCTGCCATTTAATATGGCAACAACTACAATTTAATTTCACAAGAAAATAAAAACTAGGGTGATAAAAAAACAAGACTTCATACTCACAATTTGAAATAAATAAAATTCTTTCTTCAGAGAGATGCAAGTGTCTAGAAGGAATCCATAAAAATTTATTATTTCAAATGTTTTATTTTAAAATGGCAGTGAATTCATAAATTCTAAATTCTGGGATTAAAAATGAAATGGCAGCGAACCCAAGATATTCAATCTAGATCACCTCATGAATCTTCAAAAATTTGTCAAATTTACTTACAACTTTTCAACATGGATTCTTGAAACTTACAAATCTACAAAATTTAGTCTTTCTATATTTAATAATTTCAGAAATAAAATACCGGAACCAATGAAGATGGATAGTTGAGGAAATTCACCAATGCCTTGCACTCCTTCTTCTTTTCCGCTTGCTAATTAGAGAGACTTCACTGGTACCTCCCAGCCAATGCTATGGGTGTTCTTCTTTCCTCTTAGACCCCCGAGCCACTAAGGGGCCACACACAAGAAACCAACAAACAATATCTCCGAGGCTTGCCTCATAAGGTAGAGCTTCCACTCTTTCTACAAGCTTGGTATCCCAACTCTCACAAGTAAAACACAGTTAAAACATTTTTGGTAACATAAATTACCAAGAATAAGTATGATCCATTTCCCTTCTACACCATTTGTTTTATATAAATTTCCTCACTGACACATGTCCTCATGCACACTTAATTAAATTAGGATTATTCAACCACACACTTGTCACACTCTCCCCAAGTTGCACAAGTAATTACCAATGTTATTTTATTTAAAAAGTCAATTTCCCTCACATTCCCCAATGTGTTCCTATTTTCTCTCTTAGTTGTTTGTTTATTCCCTAGATTCTCATTTAATGAGTGTCTCCTAACTAGATCTTAGTTAGAGTTGAAATATGAGTCTTCTTCTAGTTATACTAGTGGTATCTTTTCTCTAGATACCATTCTATGTGTACACCTATTCTCTCATATTTTATTTTTTTCTATTTTAAAAATCCCTTATAATATTTTCATGCACACATGTGCATTCCATCCAATCTTTAGGTTTTTCTCACTTTTTCCTTAAATTGATTTATCTCTATTCTTTTAATTTATTTAATATTTTAATTTAGTTCCCTAACTAAACTTAGACTTAGGCTTAGTTTCAGAATTAGCCTTAGAATTTTATTGGGATTTATAATTAATAAATTCACTAATTAATTAATTATTTTAATCCAACAAGGTCTAATCAATTCAATGTTTTCCAAACAACCTAGATTTATTGACTCAAGTTTTAATTACATGACGTTCCCTTCAAGATGCACCTCCATGCTCCAAGGGTACCACTTTCCTTTGACTGATTTTGGAAGTTTGTCCAACCCTTGGAGTCAATATTCCACTCGGTCGACCTTGTGAGAGACTAAGGGCTTCTAAGGAATAAGGACTCTGCCTTATTGCATTCTCTTTAGAGTCTTCGTGAGTGACTGTATCAGTCTACCCTGATGACATCATGGACCTTTTGAACTAGGTAATCGTTAACCTACAGTTCAAACCATGACAAGAGTGCTAGTAGGATATGACAGGGACGTTGCCACACCTCTCCCTTAATGTCTGGTTTTTGTGCATGGCCCCTCTACTCCTTATGTGAGTCAGATTAGCAAGCATCGTCAAGCCTACATCCACTGACAAAAACAACGCCAATAATCTATATACATAATCATACTGAAAACAACCATGTTTCATATGTGCGTAGAATGAAATAATCAAACAAATAAAATCCACTCCCTGACTCAATCCGAAGTCCAAGGAAGTCCATTGATGCCATCAACATCCATAAGTTGTCATGTGCCCTTCACACTTAGTAAAAATCATCAATAACATCTGGCAATATATATACATCAATATAAAAGTAAGTCACAACACATCATCATCATCATATGTAACCCATAATCGAAACTAAATCATAATATATCGTAACCATATCACTTTCATGCAAGTGTTGTTAAAGAATATGTCAATGAAAGTGTGCTCAATAGACTGGGATGTTACAACATGAAGCCTTAGGGATGCTCCATGTAGATCTCCTCAAAGAGATCTCCATGAAGAAATGCATTCTTCACATCCATCTGATGGAATTCCCATCCCTTGGTTGCTGCAATGCAAAGTGACAAATGCATCGAATCCATCTTCGCTATTGGAGCGAAGGTCTCATCATAGTTAATTTCGTGCACCTATTGAAAGCCTTTGGAAACTATCCTGGATTTGTATCTACTAACATGTCCATCCATTTTTCTCTTGGTCCTATAGACCCATCTTCACTTGACAAGTTTCCTTCCTGCAGGAAGGGGAACCAGATCCAAAGTCTGGTTCTCAAGGAGGGAGTTGTACTCCTCCCTCATGGATAATTCCAAAAAAGGATTCCCGACAGCCTCTCCATATGATTGTGGATTTGAATATTGAAATAAGAAAATATGCCTAGGTGGCATTGGTTCAGTGGTAGTGAGTTCAAGAGGAGGCTCCTTGAAATCATATTGAGTTCTCTTGGTATCAACTGGATCCCAAACAAGATCTCCTGCATCTTGAAGAGTAGTCTTGGCCCACTTAGGCCTCGGCTCTGGATTTGCATCTACATCTACATGCACTGACTCTGCATATGACCATACTGACTCTGTATCTAAATCATATGAATCCTTTGAATAAAAAATATCATCTGAAGAAGATTTGGCATGTGCATGCTCATTATCTCTGACAGGTGGAAGAATAAAAGTGTCTTCATGTGGCTGCTGAGGTACATGCGAGATACTTTCCTCGAATTGGAAATTACACTCAATGATGAGCCAGTCCATGGAGATATAAATGAGTCTATATCCCTTCAAACCATTGGGGTATCTAAAAAAAAATACACTCTGTATTCTGTGGATCAAGTGCCTTCCTCTTCTCAGAGGGAATCCTGGCCCATGCACGAGAATTGAATATACATAAGTGGGTCACTTCCAGTTTGAGACCACTCCAAGCCTCGTAGAGGTTCTTATCCTTGACAAATATATGGAGATATATGTTTTGGATGTAGTTTTCAAAATTAAGTGCTTCAACCCATAATCTCCATGGAATTTACTTTGCATGCAACATGAACGATGCCATCTCTTTGAGGGATATATTTTTCCACTCAGCCACTCCATTTTTCTGCGGAGTATAAGGAACCATGTGCTGCAACTAAATCTCAGCCTCGAGAAAAATATTTTGTATCACATGGTTGACATACTCCCCCCCCACTATCTATTCATAGGAATTTAATATTATTTCATGACTGTGTCTAAACAAGGGCTTTGAAATCTTTGAGGTGTTGAAAGAACTTAGATTTTTTCCTGAGAAAGAAAGTTCATGTGAAGTATGAGAAATCATCAACAAAAATGATTACGTACCTTGCTTTACTGATTGATGGATGCGGAAAAGGTCCTATGAGGTCACTATGGATCAGATCCAAAGGAAAGGATGCCTTTTGAGTCTTTCCTTTGTTGAATTTCTCTTGAGGGTGTTTTCCAAGGACACATCCCTCACAAATTCCTTTGGAGAAGTGGATGTTAGGTAGACCTTCAACCATTCCCTTCTTGCTAATTTGTTTCATATATATGAAATTTAAATTCCCAAACCTTTCGTGCCATATCCTACTTATTTCATCAACATAGGTAAGAAGTAATGCATAATATGGTTCAATAAATTCAGAAAATGTGTAGAGTCTGGATTGATGATTTACCTCACTAGTAGCAACCTTGGAATTTGTTTGCATGCCACAAATATCCACAACATCAAGTGTGGATATTAATCTCTTTTCGGGGCCATGCTTTTTCATATGATACATGGAGAGAATATTGACAGAGACTTTGGGAACATGTAGCACGTTCTCGAAGCTCCCATTTGTGAGTTCAACTCTTCCTTTGTCGGTGACCTCGACTAGAGATTTGTCCCCCATTAGAATAGGGGGAACTTTGCATGCATCCAGTGAAGAGTAGACTTCTTTTGTGGTATCCATGTGGTGTGATGCACCTGAATCTACAATCCAAACATTGGGAGAGGATTTGATGGCAATCAAAGCATGGATATAATTACCTTTCTTGGGATTTTCATCTTCTAGCTTCTTCTTCTTGGCACCCTAGGGGACACAATCTCCAAGGTTGTTTTGTTGAAGTATTTGAGCCATTTGATCTATCTATTTCTGCATACATCTAGATTCTAAATGGAATCCTTTATGGAAGTAAGTGCATTTCTCCCCTATTATTCCCTTTCCACCTTTGGATTTGGATGAATCATTGAAGGGTTTTGAGTGCCCTTCCTTCTTTGGATTTGTATGTGCCTTCCTTTTGTCTTTGTCTTTAGATTTATGATTTTTTTGACTGCTACCATCTTTCATAACAAGTGCATGCTCCTTTGAGCCTTTTATTTTTCCCATCTTGATGAGATTGTTCTACTCTTGCGTCAAAGACTCAATAGAGACCTCAAGAGAAGGAATTTTCTAGGTAGCTCCAGAGGAGAGACTAACTGAATGAACCATGGATATAAACACTAGGTATTCTGGACCAAGTTTGGAGAGAATGGTAAGAACCACTTTTTTCTTCTCCTTAGATTTATCAACCCCACAAGCCTTGAGTTGCGACAAAAAATCCTTATATTTGGTAAAGAAATCTTGGAGATTGTCGAAGGTTTTTGGATCCAAAGTTAGAAATTACCCCTTGATTATATGTCCCCTCATCTCGTCCTATGTGAAAAAAATTCCTTCCATGGTGGTACAAACTTCATTGGGGGTTTTATAGGAGGATATGTGAAATAGGAGCTTAGGATAAATGAGATTGCAAATAGTTCCAAAAACTTCATCCATCCGATTCAAATACTTGGATTTTTCTATGGTTGATGTGGGTTCAGTCTCTCTGTCCATGGTTAACCTATATAATCCTCTGCTTCAAATATGCATTATCATCTTGTGCCTCCATGCAAAGAAATTGTATGGTGTAAGAATGAATTCTTTTGGAAATTCCATTTTTCCCTCTATCTTCAATCTTCGATACCTACAAAAAGAATCTGGTGTGTATTTTTACTAGCAATCTGTCTGTTCTAATACCATGTAAATGTGGATGAACCTACATAGATAAGATCTAGCTAGAAAAATACATACATAATATGCAGAAGAAAATGAGAAAATACGAAAATGAGAGAGAGAGAGAGAGAGAGAGAGAGAGAGAGAGAGAGAGAGAGAATAATTGTATTAACCAAATGAATGAATGATAATTTACACATGATATACTCTGTATAACTCAACTAATGCACACTAGAGGAGAATCCAATACACCATAGTGGTGGTATAGAATGATCTAGACACACACACCGATAATTACGTGAGTAAACTACCACCTAGTCTAAGTTAACTAGTCTCTTAGTCTTCAGTTAACTGACTGAAACATAGTGAAGTGATGAGGAGATCATAGAATCATGAGTAATGCGTTAATATGGTGATAATCTCAAGGACAATGCGAATTAGAAGGTAATGATCCTAATGCTGCATGGTGATGAAACCAATGTGACATTAATACTCCACTCAACTGATCAAACTTAAGTGTGAACAGAAGAGAATATTCTCCTAGAATGTAGGAAAAGGAATATTCTCCCTAAACTATAGAAGACTGAATGCTGACTAATAAACATAGGGAAAACCATAGGAAAAATAAATCCTATGTGTGTGTGAAGTATCTCCAACACCTTTAATTTTTGTCCACCTGTCTCATCAACTGTTAGATTGATGCTTTCCACAACTTTGTTGAGCCTTATATAGTAACATTTGTGTGATTTCCTTGTACTCGAGTAGCCAAAAGGTATGTCTTTTCCACACGATAATCAAACTTTCCCATTCTTCCATTTTCTATTTTGATGTGGTATTTTCTTCCAAAAACTCTGAAGTGCTTCACATTTGTTGGTCTTCCTTTCCATAGCTCATAGGGAGTTTTGTCACTATTGTTTCTGAGCATTAATCTGATTTGAATGTAAATTGTTGTATGCACTGCATGTGTCCAAAAAACATATGTCAACCTAGAATCCATTAACATTTTTCAAGCCATTTCTTATATTGTCCTCTTCTTTCTTTCGACAACTCCATTCTATTGAGGTGTCCTAGGAATGACAAATTTCCTTTTTATTCCATGCTTGTTGCATAAATCCATAAATTCCTTTGAAGTAAACTCTCATCCATTTTCTGATCTCAAACATTTTATTTTTGAATCCATTTCCCTGTATACCTTGGAGTTTTCAAATGCTTCTGATTTCTTTCTTAGAAAAAAAACTGTAGTTATCCTTATATAATCATCAACCAATAAAATAAAGTATTTCTCACCTTTTAAACCCTTTGTTCTAGTTGGTCCAACTAGATCAATATGCACAATTTTTAGTGGTCTTGTTCTAGAGTATTCCTTTGATTTGAACTTGGTCTTTGTTTTCTTTCCTTGTTGACAATGCTTGCATAATGTGTTGGTTAGCTTCGTGATTTGGGGAATTTCTTTGACTGCTTCCTTTTTGCTGAATTTGACGAGGTTATCGAAGTTTATGTGACCCATTCTTATGTGACATAGCCAAACTTCATCTTTCTTTCCTAGAAAACACTTTTGATTTCCAATTTCACTTAATACATATATGTTTCTTGAAGTTCTTACAGTTGTTTCAACCAATTTTTCTGAACCTTCTTTTCTTATCTCACACTTCTGTCAATCGAACATAAGTTTGTGACCTTGGTCACACATTTGACTTACACTTAGAATATTATGTTTCATATCTTCCACCCTTGAACAGTTTCGTCCTTGGTATTCTTGTTTCCAATTTTGACTGTGCCCTTTATAATGACTCTAGTTCAGTCATTCTTTCCAAAGGAGACCGATCCATATCTTTCCTTTCTAAATGTTAGAAACTTGTTTTCATCACCTGTCATGTGCTTTGAGAAACCATTGTCAACATACCAACCATGCTTTTTGTATTTATATTATAGAGAAAGTGTGCATTCTTCATTTTTATACTGATTATGTTTTCTTATCCATATTTTTTTGTTGAGGTTCTTGTCTATGACTGTTGTTATTATATTGTTATTCTCTTAGAGGGATTGTCATTATACAATATTTGGCCATGTGTCTAAAGTTGTTGCACTTGTAGCATTCCACTTCAGTGCTCAAGGATTCAATCGTGTTGTAGATTTTTCTCTATGTTTCACTAGGCCTTCTTGGATAACCATTTTTTTCGTGACTTTCAAAGTTTTTTTTGTTCCTTCTATTAGCTCTGCAATTTACAACTTTATGTCCAAAATTATTACATGCATAACATAAACCAAAAAATATAGTTTGATACCTAGGAGCTGAAGATCTTCTGAAAGGATTTTCTCTTATGAATCCTTCTTCTTCTTGAGGCATGCTTGGTTCTGACTATCATTGGTTCTGAAATATGAATCTTCTAGGTGGAGGAGTGTCCCTGAGATCTTCCTTGTAAAAATTATTGTCTCCTCTGACTGTCTTTGCATAACTTCTTAGTTGTGTTTCTTGATCTGTAGTTTTGGAGCTTGAGCCTCTTTCTGTATGATTGTATCCTAGCCTATACTTGTCATGATGTGGCCTTTGAGTGTTGATAATGTTATCCAAAACCTTTGAAATATTCTGCATGTTTTTATATTGAAGGTATTTTCTCAACGTGACAATCTCTGCTTCCAAATTTCCAATGATCCCGTCATTTTCTTCCAAATGTTCTTTAAGTACTTCTTCGATTCTTTTGTCTTCTTCAACTTGAATTTTTAAATTAGAGATCATCTACTCCAATTCTTGAAATTTGGAATTTTGTGTTTCCTCTTTTCTTTTTAGTTCTTCCCGTAGTGGTTTGTTTTTCTTCTTTTCCCTTTTTATAACATCTATGGCACTCAACATTCTTCTTTGTATTCAACTTATGCCTCTTCATATTTTTCTTTTGTGTCTTCTTTATCAGAGTCTTCTACTACTATGAATAAAACTCTTTCTGTCTCACTTTCACTGGCTTCATCTTCATTTGATGAGGAGTTGTCTTCTTTGGTGCATAAAATTTTCTTGGGGAATTCTTTTTGGTTCTTTTCCCTTCATATGTTTGTTTTCTATTTGAATCATCTTCTTCATTTATTTTCTTTTTCTTATGGGGACCTTTGTTAGCAAAAATTACCAATACCATCATGATTAAAACAAATTAATGGAATCTTACCTCTATATCTTCCGTTGGTTCCCTTTTTCAGTCTTCTGACGAAGATGTCTACCTCTTCATCATCTTTGGAGATGTCATTATTGCTTCTATATTCTTTTGCATTTTTCTTTGACTTCTTGGATGCTTTGAATGCTGCTCCTTTTATACCTGGATTCTCTTGTTCAGTTCTCATTTCATAGGTTGTGAAAATTCCATGTAGTTCATCCATTCTTATTAAATCCAAATCTATTCTTTCTTCTAGTGTTGAGACCTTAGGATCAAATCTCATTGGAAGATGTTGGGGTCCTATAATCATAGCAGCTTGATTCTTCAGTTGCTTATTTGGCGTTGCTCCCTTGATGAAGACATTTGGCTTACTGGGCTCGGCTGATTCCATTTCCCCCTCCATCCATTTCACCTAATCCTTCATCACCCTACTGCATCCTTCATCCACCTATGTGCCCTCACTCCCTTGCCCATTTGTCCCGATTACTACATCTCAGCCGCCACTCATCCCTGCATAAAAAAACTTAGGATAATAAAATATTGGTTAGTTTAAAAAGGTAATTGATAATAAATAAAGTATTAGATTAATTAATAATGCTAGTAGTTAGTAAATAGGTTAATAAAGTTAGTAATTAAATAAAATATAGTTAGGTTAGTATAATTATAAAGTCAAAATATTACATATAATAAAAACAAACATAATAAAACAAAATTAAACATAAAATAAAATAAAACCATTTAGTAAAACCATATATTAAATAAAACATATAACAAAAAAAAACAAATAATAAAAAACATGAATATAAAACACAAATATTAAAATAAATGAAAACATAAATTAAATAAAAATAATCATAAAACTTAAATAACAAAAATAAAAATTAAACTACACATAATAAAACGTAAATACAAGAATTAAAAAAAAATATATAAAAAAAAACATAAAAACATGTAATAAAATAAAAATAAAAATTAAAAATAATAAAATCTAAACTATCCTAAGTCTACACCCATACATTTCCCTGTACATTGTGGACCCCCCCTCCCTCACATCACATCACCTCAAGGGGGGTCTGGGAAAGTGGTATTGGGAGGGACACTTGTCACCACCTGGTGATTTCAGATCCCCCTTCCCAATACCACTTACCACCTTAGGGGGGGTCCGGAAACCACCTTCCCCCCTACAAAACCACACACCCAAAAAAATCAAAACTGTCATTTTTCCAGTTTCAACCAGTCCACTTCCGGGAAGGATACCGGGAAAACATGAAGGAATTTTGAAAAACCGAGAGAGATATTTCTCTGTAACGGGATGAAGAACAAAAACCTCTCTCATTTTTTGCACATTTGACACCAGTTGGGAGAATCAAATCCATATTTCATCCCCTTTTTTCTGGTTTCCATGTTTTCCTGTTTCAGTCCTGATTTTGCGGGAGCTGTTTTGGTGAGATGGAGATGAAATTGGAGAAATAAAAAAGGTTTTTGTACAACACATTCTCATATACAATAACATCCTCCATATTTTACATAGGTTTCACTATTAAAGAGAAACAAATGTCTGAGTTGACCCCTTCTTTGTAGAAATTCGATCCGTCTTTCATGGTGAACAGTTCCAGAGTTTTGGGGATTTGTTGCTATTTTTGGCCAAGATGGTTGAATACGATTTCATAAGCTTGAGGCGTGATCTCTCCTATTTATTCATGTAATTTTAATGTAAAAGGTTTGAGCTTTATGCCCAAGCAAGCTGTAAATCTGTAAACTTTTGAAGAGATCTACCAGAAATAAATGGACTTTTTCACATGATTCCTGCGTGTTGACATTGGTGAAGTTATTTTGTCTTTGTTGAATGTGATTATGCTCAGTTATCATTATGTTACTCTCTTTCTTATTTTTAAAAAGGAGATTTAGCGCATAATTTATCTATGATACTCTGTGTCGAGCTTTTAAAAATCTAAATGTTTTCTTCTGATATTACAATAAGGAATTTCTTAAATTTTTTTTTATTGTAATTGATTTCCTTGCCTTTTCTTCTCTACATCACTTTACTTTTAAAGGATTCAATGTTTGCATTACCTTTCCTTGTGAAGATACCTTATGTATTTGCATCCGATCTCAGACTTAACATAGAATCCATTGCCCATGGTTCCTCTTCTCTACACCTACCCAACTCAAAGACAAATCCTATTCTACATAGCTAGCCTAAGATCCATACACAAACAAAGTTATATCAGACAAAGAGATCCCTCTCTGAGTCTCATAGGGATATATCCAAGACTGGAAGTGGTTTTGATGTTACCTTTGTGACTGCCTCCATAGCCTTGGGAAAATTACAGAGTGCTAACAGAATGGTGACCATACTAGGGACTTTCTCCAGTAGTGCACTTCAAGTTCCAGATCTGATCACTGATGGTGGATAGTGACCAGACACAATAAGGATGAAATATTTCACCTGGTGACTCAAATCAACTCCAGAATAGTACCAACTCAAGACTCCACTGGAGGAAGAATCTGAAGCATGACCAAGCAATCTGGAAAGAGAAGGTATTCAAGCTCAAATTGTATTCAAGACATTTTTGGTTTTATCTGTAATTATGCCCTATCTTTTTCCAATCCAAATCAAGAGTATATAGCTGAAGTTTATATTGATCATCTAAAAATTGATGAACCTCAAGAGACTAAGCCCCAAATTGTAGATCATGTATGCACTCATACACGTGTGCGCATCCTAGATGCACCTGTAGAAAGCCTAGTGAGACACGAGCCTCATGCTTTATCTCCTACTTTTGCCAAGTTGTCAAACAATTATAAACACCTCTTGCTTTGCCTCTTATACTTACAAAAATCCAAGATAGATACAAGCCCCTAGATTTTCCTCCTATTCTCCATGACCTCCCTGCCAATTACACCAATAATCTTCCCAAGTTTGATGGAGAAAATGTGAAGATTAATGCTGAAAAGAATATCCAAAATCTTGAGGATTTTCTTGATCTGTTTGAGGTAGAAGATGATGATATCTGCATCAGAATGTTTTCCCTATCATTGCAAAGTAAAGTAAAAAATTGGTTTAAGAATCTTCCAGCTGCAAGCATTAGAAATTTCCATTAGTTTGTAAAATGTTTCCTAGATCGATGGGTGATCATGAGAAATGTATTTCTTATCCTAGAAGAATATGACCATTTGAAAAGACAGCCAGGGGAGATAGTACATCAGTTTTCAGAAAGGTTTAATAAGGTGTATCATGCAACTCCCACTAATATAAGGACACCCCCAGGATCAACTCACTTGCATTACCCAGATGACTTCGATCCTAAGATGACATTCCAATTAAGAGAAAGGAACACTGCAAGCCTTGAAAAAATGCAAAAGATTGCAGTTTATGTGGAAGCTAACTTGCTGAACAAAAGGTCCAAGCTAAGGGCAGAAGAGAAAGATAGAACAAAAAAGGAACGGATGACATCTTCAGAAGTGAAATTAGATGTCCTGGAAAACACTGTCAATAAGATGATGTAGAAGATTAGTAGAAAGGATGAACTTGTTGTTCAAAGATCACATGTTTCATTAGTTCCAGAAATGAAAAAGATCATTGATCTCAAACAGTTTGCAGCTCATCCTTGGCATCCTAAAACAAAAGATGATTGTTTCATGTATTCAATTCACAACGTAGTCAAATATGAAGTTCCAACTCAACTTGTTGAAGAGACACCAGTTGATATGATGTGCATGTCTGATGACATTTCATTCATGGATGATTTACCCAAGCATGATCAATATGATGAGGATGATATCAAGATGGATTTTTCAGAGAAATTAGCAACATACTATTGGGAGGAAGAAAATCATTTGCAATCCTAGAAAGACAGTCTATCTGTGCATAGTAATTATGATATCAATGATCAAAGTGCATAAAATCTTAGAGTAAGTGGAAACACTCTACCCTTATGTTTCTCATCTTTTCAATTTCTGAAAAGAAACTCTAGGCAATTTGTAAATAGTGAAGACAAATTTTTGTTTGATGAGTTAGTAAAGGATGTCATTGATGACATGGGACTTGTTTTAGACCCAAAATAATAGGCACTGATTTCCCTTGATTTTCAATGTCCAGATGGAAGTCTAGAGCTCGAAACAAGATTTGAATCAGTGGAATGTAATTCTATACCATTAGATTATAATTCATTTCAAATTTTGAAGGAGACTCTTGAACAAATCTTGAAGGATAAACACATAGAAAGTCATGAAATTTCACTTGAATCAATGCAACAATCTTGTCAGTCTTTTCAGGATCCAATGGCTGATCGGTTGGATGACCAGTGTTGTCAAAATCATTCTTCATTCGCCAGACATGAGATAAAAAGTTGTTATGATCCTTAAATGTTTAGGCAATCAGCTTCACAATCTAGTTCAACAACAGTCTTACTGCTAAACCTATCAGAACAATTGCCATCATATCAGAAATTACATGAGGATGCAAATAACATAGATACAGTGCCATATCATGTTGCTGACTTGGTTGAATTTGAACATTAGGAGATAGGTCATGTCTATTATGATCCTATAGCTGTCTACATGGAGGAGCTATTGTTTTCAGAATTCCCATTGATTCCCAAAGTTCCTGGAATTGTTCACAGTCCCAGAACTTTGTGTTGTGAAGATCAGGATGGAAAGCAATTCATGATGCCTATGCAAGTTCTATTTCTGATATTTCTGATATTGATCGAAAACATTGAAAGACCAGAGTTGTTAGAGCAATTTCTTGATTGGATGCACTGGCATTATTGTATCATTTAAAACAAAAAAATAATCAGTAGTGTAAGGTAGGTAGCAATTTTGAATAAGATCAGTCTTTTGATCATATTTTTCAGCATTGCATATTTTCCAGTAGAGTTTGCAGTTGATAGTATCTAGTTCAGTGTTCAGTCAAATCTGAGCCAGTTCGAAGATTGTAGCTGTAGTGATTCCATGGCCCAAAGAATAAAGCACTGGTCTGCATGTTTAGAGGTCCGATATTCTTGACACCTCCTCAAGAGCTTCCATCCTCAGGTGGAGCCTATGTTGGGGTCCTGTAATAATAACAACTTGATTCTTCAGCTGCTTATCTGGCATTGCTCCCACGATGAAGACATCTGGCTTACTGGGCTCGGTTGATTCCATTCCTCCCTCCATCCATTTTGCCCAATCCTTCATCATCCTACTGCATCTTTCATCCACATCTGTGCCCTCACTCCCTTGCCCATTTGTCCCGTTGACTACATCTCGCCCGCCACTCATTCTTGCATAAACAAACTTAGGATAATAAAATATTGGTTAGTTTAATAAGGTAATTGATAATAAATAAAGGATTAGATTAATTAATAATGTTAGTAGTTAGTAAATAGGTTAATAAAGTTAGTAATTAAATAAAATATAGTTAGGTTAGTATAATTATAAAGTCAAAATATTACATATACTAAAAATAAACATAATAAAACAGCATTAAACATTAAATAACATAAAACCATGTAATAAAAACATATATTAAATATAACATATAACAAAAAAAAACAAATAATAAAAAACACGAATATAAAACACAAATATTAAAATAAACGAAAACATAAATTAAATAAAAATAAGCATAAAACTTAAATAACAAAAATAAAAATTAAACGACACATAATAAAACGTAAATACAAGAATTAAAAAAAATATAAAAAACAAAACATAAAAACATATAATAAAACAAAAAACAAAAATTAAAAATAATAAAATCTAAACTATCCTAAGTCTACACCCATACATTTCCCCATACATTATGGACCCCCCCTCCCTCACGTCACATCACCTCAAGGGGGGTATGGGAAAGTGGTATTGGGAGGGACACTTATCACCCCCTGGTGATTTCGGAACGCCCCCTCCCAATACCAATTACCACCTCAGGGGGGTCCGAAAACCACGTTCCCCCCTGCAAAACCGCTCACCCAAAAAACTCAAAATCGCCTTTTTTCCAGTTTCAACCAATCAACTTTTGGGAAGGATTCCGGGCAAACAATAAGGAATTTTGAAAAACCGAGAGAGGGTTTTCTCTGTAACGGGCTGAAGAACAAAAAACGTTCTCAGTGTTTTCACAGATGCTACCATTTGGTATAATAGAAGCCATATTTTAGCACCTTTTTTCCAGTTTCTGGTTTTTCCAGTTTCAGTCCTAATTTTGCGGAAGATGTTTCAACTAGTTGGAGACAAAATTGGAGAAACCAAAGGAGAATTTTGTCTAGCACATGCTCATATACAATAATCTCATCCATATTTTATACAGGTGTCACTGTTAAAGAGAAACAAATGTCTGAGTTGACCCCTTTTTTGCAGAAATTCGACCCGTCTTTCATGGCGAACAATTCCAGATTTTTGGGGATTTGTTGCTATTTTTGGCCGAGATGGTTGAATCCGACTTCCTAAGATTGAGGGGTGATCTCTCCTATTTATTCATGTAATTTTAATGTAAAAGGGTTGATCTTTATGCCCAAACAAGCTATAAATCTGTAAACTTTTGAAGAGATCTACTGGAAATAAAGGGATTTTTTCACAGGATTCCTGCGTTTTGACATTTGTGAAGCAATTATTTATTCATTGAATGTGATTCTTCTCAGTTATCATTATGTTACTCTATTTTTTATTTTTAAAAAGGAGATTTAGCGCATAATTTATCTATGATACTCTGTGTCGAGCTTTTAAAAATATAAATGTTTTCTTCTGATATTACAATAAGGAAATTCTTAAATGATTTTTTATTGTAATTGATTTCCTCGCCTTTTCTTCTCTACATCAATTTACTTTTAAAGGATCCAACGTTTTCATTACCTTTCCCTGTGAATATACCTTATAGATCTGCATCCGATCTCAGACTTAACACAAACTCCTTTGCCCATGGTTCCTCTTCTCTACACCTACCCAACTCAAAAATAAATCCTATTCTGCATAGCTAGCCTAAGATCCACACACAAACAAAGTTATATCAGACAGATAGATCCCTCTCTAAGTCTTGGAGGGCTAGATCCCAGAATCGAATTGGTTTTGATGTTACCTTTGTGACTGCCTCCACAACCTTGGGAAAATTACAGAGTTCTAACATAAGAGATTTTAGTATCTTTTGAATAATTATAGATTCATCAACTTTTTCTCCAAATCCTCTGATTGCATTCACTATTTTATCAAATCGTAAGAAGTAAGTTGCAATATTCTCATCTTCCTTCATTTTCAACTGTTCAAATTGACCTATGTAAGTTTGAAGCTTTGCTTCATTGACTTTTGCATCTCCTTCATAAATATTCCAAAGTTTGTCCCTATTCTCTTTTGCGGAGCTGCAATGCATAAATTTTCCATATACTGAATCACCAAGACCATTCAGAAGTGCATTTTTGGATTTTGAATTGTTTATACTGAGTTTCCTTTCGTTGTCATTTGTTGGTGGAACTGCTGGTTCTTTATATCCATATACATCTGATTTGCAAACCTCAAATCCTTGTGCTTGTACATATGTTTCCATCCTTTTGTTGCATAATGCATAGTTCTGTCAATCAAACTGTGCTATTCCATTTTTATACGTATTTTTTCTCTCCATGATCTACCTTTTAGTGGTTAAATTGATTTCTAAAGGAACCTTCTCTGATACCATTTTTTGGATTACTAAGAGGGGGGTGAATAAGTAATATTGCTTTTTAATCCTTTTAACCAAAATATGTAAATGTTATTTATCTTTATGATCAATATAACATTATCATCCAATAAGTGCAGAGTAAATAAACCATGAACAATGAAAAATCATACACATATATAGTACACATGTATTTTTATGTAGAAACCCAATGGAAGAGAAAAACACATAATGTTTTTTCTTATATGTCTTTAAGAATTACATTCATTGGAAGCACCAACTTTCTTTATTCTCTAATTGCAACTGGAAGGAGGCTTTGACCCCCTATATTTTAATGCTAAAACCTAAGGGAGTATCCAACTCCTTAATTCTATGGCTACAACCAGAAGGAGGCTACAACCCCCTATGTTCTCCAGCTACAACCAGAAGGTGGCTACAACCATCTATCATTTCCCCATCCCGCCTCCTTGAAATATAAGTGAAATGATGAAACCATTGCCATGTTGTCACTATGAGATATACCACTGTAAACCTGTACCAATATGTGCCATCAACTTGTAACCAAGCTGTACCAACAAAAACCCACATGTATGCAACCTGTATGTGCTACAACTCATGTATGTAAATGACCTATCTGTACTACAGTCCGTGTATGTACGCAACCTGTCTATATTGCAGCCTGTGTATGCCTTCTGAAAGATAGGGTTTTCACCTTCCTAAAAAACTCCAACCCTTTGTTACCTATGTCACATCAACCTTCAACCTGACATTGTGTCCAAATTGTAGTTGTTTCCTATGAATACATCCTCATACTTATTCGTTAACCAAGTGCATCTATATCTCCCTAGTCATGTGCCATACAAGTGTCTATAATCATGAACAAATATAATAACCCTCACATGGAATAGACATAAAACCCTTACTGATATACAATCTCTCAATACATCAACCACTTCACAAATACAAGATCTCAACCATGTACCACAAAAACCCTTAACCATATGCCAAGAAATACAAGATGTGCCTCAACACTAACAAGATGTACCAATGATAGATATTAATTATACCAGCACTGTATTTCTATAGATATGACTTATACAGTAAGTTCCATGCATCCATTAGCCTCTCTAGGGAGAATCCTCAAACCCCCATAACCATTTCTCATGTAGACAACAAAATCCAACTACACATAGAAATAAGACATACTAGTTATATTGTCAAAGATATTCTGTTTCACCTTTGTATATTTTGCTGACTTTTGAATACCCAATAATTATGTAGCTCCTTTTAACTTTCTTGACTTTATTAGATAGAGTAAACTTTGAGCTTGTACTGCTACTAATTTATCTTTGATTTTTTTTTTATACATACTCTTAACACAATATCTTATATAATGCTTAACTTCTTTCTTCCCAAATTTGTTAGTATCAACATTTTCTAATATTTCATCATCAATGTTGATAGATTCTCCTACATATTTCAATTTAAATTTTATATTAAAAAACAAAACCCAAACATAAATTCATTAAACTATATACAAGTGTTCATGTATTATATTATCTAGATTTATGTACATACCTATAAGTGATTCAATGTCTTCTTCAATTTTGGTTTCAACGACTTCATCGGCATTATGAGGCAAAACTATTTATGTTTTTTGAAAAAAAATCAAATCCGAATTACAGTCAATTATATTTTAAACAATAATTTAAATAAATGAATTCCATACTTTTAATATAGACAATATGTGCATGCATACCTGGTTGGAATTCTTCTTGTTGAAAAACTCTATTTACATCATCATCGCTTCTTTCTTAAATGTTTTCACGTTCTCATTTTTTCTCTAGTAATGCTCTTTCCTTTGTTCGTTATGGTGAGTTTCATCTAGAGTGCGATCAAATTTTATATTGCGCAAACTTTTGTTTCCCATGAGTATAGTTATCTGTAAAAGTTTTTAAAAAATTCAACATTTCATAATAGTCTTAGAAAAACTTCATTGTCAGAAAAAATATTAAAAAATAATATAAATAATTTTATGTTAAACAAAGCCTTCAATATATAAATTGTTAATCCAATAAAAACTTGAACTTCAAATATCTCTCTCTCTCTCTCTCTCTCTCTCTCTCTATATATATATATATATATATATATATATATATATATATTTGCATTCAAAACATCAACCACCTTGTTCAAAACAACGAAAAAGATGATTCAAACTTTTTCTTAGGGGCTCCACATATGAAAAAACATGAAACGAGCAAGTGAATTGTGTTAAATTGGTTCGGCCAAAAGCGTATTTATAATATTTGGGCCCTTTTGAACATGTAGATAGATCTGTTGTAGATGATCGATGTAGACCTTCCTGGGAACTTTCTTTCAGACTCTAGAGACCTGGCATCTTCCTCTTCTCAAATTTTTATGGATTTTCCCACATGTATGTGCCCCTTTATACTTCCATCTCGCGTACGTATGCGCCCTTCTCCACTGCAACCCACATACATTTTAAAAACTAGGGTTTTTTCAATATTTTCTAGAATTCCAAAAATTTCACTGTCAACCCTTCAACAAAGCCTTCAATATATAAATTGTTAATCCAATAAAAACTTGAACTTCAAATATCTATCTATCTATCTATCTATCTATATATTTGCATTCAAAACATCAACCACCTTGTTTAAAACAACGAAAAAGATGATTCAAACTTTTTCTTAGGGGCTCCACATATGAAAAAACATGAAACGAGCAAGTGAATTGTGTTAAATTGGTTCGGCCAAAAGCGTATTCATAATATTTGGGCCCTTTTGAACATGTAGATAGATCTGTTGTAGATGATCGATGTAGACCTTCCTGGGAACTTTCTTTTAGACTCTAGAGACCTGGCATCTTCCTCTTCTCAAATTTTTATGGATTTTCCCACATGTATGTGCCCCTTTATACTGCCATCTCGCGTACATATGCGCCCTTCTCCACTGCATCCCATGTACATTTTAAAAACTAGGGTTTTTTCAATATTTTCTAGAATTCCAAAAATTTCACCGTCAACCCTTCGTGCTACCTCATACTTGAGTAACTTCTGATGTATTAATGAGTACTTGCAATAAACCTTACACAATAATAGATATTCAATGTGCTCAATAGGTGCTAATAAGAGAGACTTTCTCTCTTATTTATACTTCCATGTAGCTTCCTCAAGGGGTTACCTTCTAACCAACTTAACTCAATCTCTTTCTTTTAGGGTTAACCCACTTCTAACCACTTGTCCACTTCTAACCCACTTTGCTACAAATAGTAAATTCTCCACTTCTAGTTGCAACTAATTTATTTTTAATTATTTTCTTAATGCAACAACTTAACCCATGATTAACTCCTAGTTTCACCCATTTGACTAGTCAACTTCTTCTAGGAGCTTCTAGAATAATTTGACTTATTTGACCTTCTAAATAACTCATGAGGGTTCTCCAACTTCACAAGGCCATAACTCTCTAACCGTGAGGAGTTATGTGACGTTCCACACATCACTGGAAATGGCATAACATGTAATATCCATATAGATAGTCTTACCTGCAAATATACTAACCTTCATACCATTATACATCAAACAAAATTAAGTCCCTTAACCATATTGTTAGAGCTACGGAAGTTGCTACCGAAATTGCTTAGCTACGAAAGTTGCTACCGGACTTACTTCAAGGGTTGACATCAATGAAAACCAACCCAATTAATCAACATAGGAAATAAATCTGAGACAACTACCAAAATTTTTAAGTTACATAATTCCAAATCAAATGAGGAATTGAGTAAAAAAGGAATTAAAAATCGAACCATCATGGTTATGGAGATTGAAAAGGTTTTTACAAAAAGAAACCTGATTCAACAAGCTCAGAACAAATCAATTCCCTTACAAAGAAATGTTGAATGTTTTTCTCTCCTTTACAAGAAAATGGTTGAAAAGGGTTTACCAGAATGTTGGGATAAAAAGGGAAATTTATTCTCTCTTCAAAATTACTAGTAATTTTTGATAAAATCTAGAGAGGATACAAGTAAATTTAGAGGAATTAAAAGAATGTTAAGAGGTCAAATAATTGTTGACATTCTGGACGAAGAATTCTTCCTTTTATGGAAACTCATAAATTTATTTGTAACTAACCCAACATATGAAAGATATACGGAAGTTTATTTTTCTTATAATAAAATTATGACTTTTAAATATCCAACAAAGCAGGATTGGGATCGACTCATTCAGTTATAATGACTTGGAAAACAACTTTCAACAAAATCATGGATTATGTGCTAGATTTTTTTTTTTGTAGTTTATGTTGACATGTAAATAGCTTGCATAACAAATTTTGGTTACAAGTGATATGACTATAAGTATGCACTCGATTGGAATGTAAACAGATTTTGTTTTGCTACAAGGCCCGAGAAGAAACAATTATTAATGAAAAGTTTCATTTACAGATATTAAAGTATTCTTTTTTTGATGATCTGGGTTATGTGTTTCTGAGTTTTCATAATCATTTACTTTCTTTATATATGTGTGATAAGTGTGACCATTTGGTACAATGTCCAATCACTATTGCAACAACAAATGTAAGTCATTAAACATAACTTTCAATTGATTCACTGTAAGTGTTTATATGACCTATGTTTTTATTATTATTCCTTTAAATTTTGAGAGAACTTTTCTTTTACAAATTATTAAAACATATTCATCACAAGGATATAGTTATGTTTGGTTCTTCCATTGAAGGATAAGTAATATATATTCAATTTGAATACATTATTTATCTTTTCATTGTTGTTTTTCTTTTTCAAATGTCCATCATATTAATAAATTTCAATCAATTCAAAGAGTGAAAAAGAGTCTTTTATAATATGATAAATATTCATTGATAGTTAAGTAGAAATTATAGGGCACTACATAAGTTCTCTATTTAGCTACAAAATAATTGTAAATTATTATGGAATCCTTGACATAATTCCCTAGCCATGAATCATCTCAGGAAAAACACTACCTACATACAACTCAGAAATTATAAATGCCCTTTAATTGAAAACTAAGCATCGACCTTTTATGAATAACCTGCCACTCACATTTATAACTAGTATTAATTTATTATAAAGTAAAACATAGTATGACCATAATAAATTCCCCCAAGCCTCCATGCTCTTATGGAGAACGATCCTTATCTTATTTCATCGCATTGATAGATCTTCATCTATCTACTTGTCATGGATTTTAACTTTACTTTATGCAATTATTTTAGATATTCTCAATTTGGTATAGTAATTGTCCCATTCTTTCTCTTTAGAGATACAGTGCCTCAAAATTTTATGAACTTATCTAGACCAAGAAGTTTGGTGAAGATATATGCAGGCTACTCTTCTATTGCACAATATTGCAAATCGATCTCACCAATTCCAACCAATTGCTGAATGTATTGATGATGAACCTCCATATAATTAGTTAAGCATGGAATTTATATTCTTTGCCAACATTAGTACACTTTGATTTTCACAATAAATACAAGTGTTTGGAACTTTTTTTACCTCTAAATAAAAAAGTATCCATCATAAGACATATTGTTTCATGATTTGTACCTATTCCTATATTATATGTTCTTTAGTCAAGGAAAGTTCTACAATGGGCTGATTTTTGGTAAGCTAAGCACCCTGTCAACACTCTACAACTAGACAATAATGTAAGAAACCTGAACGATTCATGTCAAAACAAATAAACAAATCAAATTTTACCTCAATATTATTGAAACTATGTGATTGTACTTTGTATCAATCTCAACGCCAAACTTCCCCTTGCACCATGCTATGAGCTTCTCATAGTGACTTGTAAGGATCAAGGTATCCACATATATGACCAACACTAACATATTGGATTTATCAAATAGAGAGTAAATGTTAGGGTCTACAACAGTCTTTGGTGAAGCCCAAATTCAACTAGTACTCATCAATCCATTCGTTTTGAGCACATGGTGCTTGATTTAGTGCATATAGGGCCTTCTTAGTGTACATCCCTTTCACTACAAAGAAAATGAATGGAATTGTGTCTCGAGGAGTCTCTATCCATGAAAAGTTGTTTTTTTCTTATCATAAAGAGAATTTTGCATAAGAGCATTGGGATGGCACACTTGACATCTGTAATCAATATGGTATTTCCCTTTCTATTGGAGATGGCTTGAGGCTTGTCTCTATTTTTATGCAAAAAATGCTACACAATTTGCAAAACTTTCTACTCAAGGTGATCTCAGTTGTTGTGCTTGGGAGAAGGATGTTAATGTCATCAATGAAGGACCTAGCCATATCCCAATGCACATGTTCTCCGAAAATATGGAAAACAACTAAATTGGTGTAATGAGTGTTAAAATAATTGATGTTCTCATTTTACCATAGACAATATCACAATATTATCACCCAACCATAGGGACGCAACCACCCCTGACCACCTTTAACCTTTGACATAATTATTCCGGAAAGCCATACTAGAACCAACAGATAAACCCTAGCTGCTAAATGCAGCAACAACTCAAGACAAGTAGAGCGCTCCTTGTCCAAGGGTAGCATACAAGAGAGAGTATCCATATCCAGAGAAGAAGTACCAAACACAACTGTAGCACATTCATCTTCACTACTCTCTCAAACTTTGGCCATACTTATCTAGTACATCACTGGGAGTATCACCAAGAGTATCAACAAGAAAATCACCAAGAAAATCACCAAGAATATCACTTGATAACTCTAGAGAGAGACCAAGACCAAGAGATGACAATACACCCTTATTCCTCCCTGCAAATTCTACTACAACTCTCCACAAGACTTGCGCTCTCACTTGGTGTACAAATGAGCTAAAACATCATCTATTTATATTAATATGTCCAGTGACTTTTCTGGCTGGGCCGACCTAACTTTCTGGTAATTATATTTTTTGTTTATCTTATTCCTGTGGAGCTGACTTATCTTTCTTGAAGATAATATTCTAATATTGTTTATTCTTCTAGGATGACTTGTCATCTAGGGTTTTCACAAATTTATTTAGGGTTTCCATTTCTTCTGAAATATTCCATTCTATTCAAAGGTTACATGTGGAGGTTAATAACTCCTGCAACTATTGTAACATCAACACTCCCTGGTAGCTAGGGAGGTATTAACGATAATGGTATTGAGCACACACAGACCATTCTTTCGGTAGCATAATAATGGCCACACATGCTATCTCATGATCACACGTATCAAGTCATGAGCATCATCATCACTATTAGTATTGTCTGATAGCATCCTGGCATCAACATACATCACCATTTGCATCATCTCTCGAGGCCATACTCCATATCAGTAGTTGGGAATGATGTTGAATAAGTCACGTGTTGAACTCAACGCACTCAATAGAGTGTCTCGCATGAGTCACCCACTCAACAGAGTGATATAGGGATCCTTTTTCTAATCTAGACATACTTCCTAGAAGAATAGTTGTCCCAACAGATGTTGAAAGCATTGCAATGGGATACAAGGACCATTCTTCTAATCTAGACCTACTTCCTAGATGAATGTTAGTCCTGCTAGATGTTGAAAGCCACACCATGGGATACATATACCATTCCTACAGGAATGTCAGTCTCAAGCTATTTTCTAATTGGGTCATATGTACCATAGAGATCAATCTCTACCCATATGCCTTAGAAAATATCAATCTCGTATCAACCACCCTAATCGGGATGTCATGTCCTTAAGGGGAAGACTATTCAATCTGATCGGGCCAATAACTGTGCCTTAGGAGAATATTGGTCCTTAACCATTTTCCTAGTTGGGCCACAATCGATGCCTTAGGAAACTACCAATCCATGATATGTCAACAATATGTCAACCTGGACCATTCTCCACAGGGAGAATGTCTGTCCACCAATAATGTGTTCTTCCTCAACCATTCTCTGCCTGGAGAATGTCTTTCCACCATCACACTGACTATCCATCTAGCTGGAGATCATATCCAACACTAGTGGTAGTCTCCATGGAAATTGTTGGGCTCCAGATTTATAACATTTTTCTTGCTGGTTCTTGAAGATATTGTTTACTCTCCGGAAGCCTTTTGTTAAACAAATGGCATTCTTTCTGTGCTATTAATATTCTGTTACACATATATGTTCCGTTGTATACATAAATCATGAAGTGCTTCCAAAACCACAAATGAGCGAATAATTCAACTATAAATGCAACAATAATCCTCTTATGCGGAGAATATCTGAACTTTGCAAAAATGCAGGGTGTTGGCTTGTAGTGGATAATACTTATGAGTATTTTATGTATGATGGGTTGAAACATACTTGTGTAGAGGCTCCACACATTATCAATGTATTCTCTTTTTCTAAAGCTTACGGTATGATGGGCTGGCCAATTGGATATATAGCATATCCTTCTGAAGTCGAGGGTCTTGGAGCACAACTGCTCAAAACACAAGATAATATCCCGATACCTCTTGTTTAAAAAATCTCCAAGAGAATTATTGTGCTAGGAGCAACAAACCGGCCAAATAGTATTGACCCAGCTTTTAGAAGGTTTGGAAGGTTTGACAGGGAAATTGATATTGAAGTTCCCAATGAAGTGGGATGACTGGAAGTCCTTTGTATCCATACAAAGAATATGAATATTTCTAAAAGATGTTGAACGAATTGCAAAGGATACACATGGATATGTTGGAGCTGATCTCGCAACTCTGTGCACTGAGGCTGCGTTACAGTGCATCAGAAAAAAAATGGATGTTATTGACTTAGAATACGAGACTATCGATGAATCAAATCCTCAATTCTATGTTTGTTACCAATGAGCACTTCCAGTCTGCGTTGAGCTCCAGTAACCCATCTGCCCTGCATGCAACTGTTGTCGAGGTGCCCAATGTTTCTTGGGAGGACATTGGTGGTTTGGAAAATGTCAAGAGGGAGCTTCAAGAGACTGTTCAATATCCAGTGGAGCCTGGATAAATTTGAAAAGTTTGGCATATCTCCTTCAAAAGGTGTGCTCTTTTACGAGCCACCAGGTTGTGGAAAGACTCTGCTTGCAAAAGCTATTGCTAATGAGTGCCAGGCCAATTTCATCAGCGTAAAAGACTCAGAATTATGATCAATGCCACACAAAGAAAGGAACAAGTCGATATCCAAGGTGTTTCTTTTACTAAATGTATTGCCTTCATGTCATGAGATTAAGGCATTCAAGAATCGGTTGCAAAATTAACTATATCACAAATGGTATCGCCTATCTTAAGGGGCGCATAAGCATTCGGTTGCACATGTAATCACGCTTATCAAGAGGCACAGGGTAAGGAACCCGTAAATAGAATTGTAACCGATCCAAACACTCTATATAAGAGCTGCTATGCTCGATAGAGAGGAAGATAGCCGGAGCATAGATTAGATAGTTCTGTTATTGCAAATTTGTTGTAAGTTATTCATTTTCAGTATGCATTGATTTAAAGAATGGTCTGTTGACAGAGAAGGCAGGGCCCCCTTCAATGGAAACAAAGCTGTGTATATTGCATTTACAATAGACTCCATCTCCAGATTTGAACATCATCTTTTAGCAAAGATTCGATTCCAATCTACATTGTCAGTTTTCTCATTGTTTTAATAGAACAGGAATAGCATTTCATTTGATTGCAACAGAGGGTTTAGCATTTCAAGATTCAAGTTTAGACGTTATCTTTTCAACCATTGATTTCATTTTTTCAGTTTTCACATTCAGACTGCTTAACATTTAGGAACTAGCCTGGATATCTCATGAGATAGAGAAGTTTCATTTGATTACAATAGAGAGTTTCATTGCATTATAAAATAGAAGGTTGCTAAGTTGTGTGGAGTAATAAGTAGCAAAAACTCAATTGTTTTCAGCCATCAGTGTGCAGTAGACCTTTTACATCCATATGATCACTTTTAATTAATACATAACAGTTTTATGAAGTTAGAACAGAGTAGTGCAGAACGAGTGCAGAACAAAGTAGAGTACAATAGCTTCTTCCAGCAAGTTTCTTTTAGCAGTTCAGAGATTAGTTTGACATTCTTTAAACCCCCTCTTCAACCCTGCATTTCCTGTGCTGGTTCCTCTAAGTCTACCTTCCCGGGTTGACAATTAAATGTTGATTCATATGTTATATATCTAGCTCGACAGAAATCATATAGTAGCATACAACCGCTACAATTCCATCCAATAGAACACAACTTTGTCTATCCATAGTAGTACACAACTACTTCCCAGTGGTACACAACCACTCCTAGTAGCACACAACAACCAACCAGTGACACAAAGTCACTACTAGTGGAATACACACATCACAATAGCATACAACTATTGTCCAGAGACAAATAGTCTCCACAACAATCAAATCATATCATTTGATATGATCGTGCATCAACAATGTCATTAGTTGCATCACCTCTAAGTCGTACTAGCATGATGTGAATGCATCATATCTAAGCTATAATGGCTTGATTTAGGGTATCATCTACATCATCTCTAAGTCATACTAGCATGAACATAACTAGCATGATGCCAATGCATCATCTCTAAGTTGTATGTCCACCTCCAAGTTGTACTCACATGATGTGGATCAATGTCTCGTTGTGTCACCTCTAAGTTGTATGATCATCTCTAAGTCATACTAGCATGAAATATCTATCATGATTCCAATGCATCATATCTAAGTTGTATGCCACATCTAAGTTGTACTCGCATGATCATATCTAGCATGACACAAGCCCCCTGCATCATCTCTAAGTTGTATTATCATCTCTAAGTTTTACTAGCATGACATATATAGCATGACGTCAATGCATCGTATCTAATTTGTATGTCATATCTAAGTTGTACTTGCATGGCCATATCTAGAGTGATGCGGCTCACCAACATCGTATCTAAGTTGTACTAGAATAAACATAACTAGCATGATGCCAATACATCATATCTAAGTTGTATGTCCACCTCTAAGCTGTACTAGCATGATGCTCCTCAAACCACTGTATCATACACAACTCCAACCATCTATGTCATATCTAAGTTGTACTAGCACGATCATAACTAGCATGATGCAAGCATCATATCTAAGATATATGACCATCTCTAAGCTATACTAGCATGATACATATCCACAACTCACTGACAATCCATGATTCCACATATTAGAGCTCCCACCTAACCGAGGAATTCATCTCCTCCCTTTCAATCAAGAGAGAAATCTCCACGAGCCCCAACTTGTCCCTCAAGTATGCAAACTTTATCTTGGATAGAGGCCTAGTCAAAATATCTTCATTCTTCTCATCAATTGAGATATATTGGAGAACTACTTCTCCCCTATGGAATTTATCACGAAGAAAATAGTAATTGAACTCAATGTGCTTCTACCTACCATGGAACATTAAGTTCTATGAGAGCTTCACACAACTCTTTTTATCACAATATATCATGGTTGAATCCATCACCTCATCAAACAGTCCAGAAACCATCTCACAGAGACACATTGCTTTCGTACAAGCATCACAAGTTGCAATATACTCTGCTTCTGCAGTGCTGAGTGCAATTGACTTATGTTTCCTGTTAGCCCATGATATCATATAAGATCCCAAAATGAAACACATACCATAAGTACTCTTTCTTTCATCTGCACTCCCTGTCCACTTTGAATTAGTAAATCCATGCAACTGTATATCATTTTTTGAGCATATCTCAAACCATATTTTATTTTCCCACGAAGATATCTCAAGATATGCTTTCTAGTTATCCAATGCTCTTGTCTAGGTTTCACCTAGAACTAGCTCAACATGTTCACAACAAATCAAATGTATGGCCTAGTATTCACCAAATACATCAAGTAGCCAATAAACTACCAGTACATGGACGAGTCTACTGGATTAGAATAAGAATCTCTCAACTTCCTCAAATATGTTACCATGAGAGTTGTCATGGACTTGCAATCCATCATCCCAAACTTCTTAAGGATCTTTACAACATACTTCCCTTGTCCTAGGAATACTTCACCATGCTTCTGCCATACTTCTAATCCCAAGTAGTAGTGCATCATACCAAGATCCATCATATCAAATTCGGTGGATAGATCCTTATCACATTGAATAATGAGAGGCTCTGCACCTGTTAGGAACAAATAATCAACATACAACAATAGATTCATAGGTGCATTATTCAAAACTTTGTAATAGAGATTTGGATCGACATGACTCTTGGAAAATCCAAGTCTTGTCAAGTATCTATCAATACATGCACTCCAAGCTCTTGGAGCTTTCTTAAGTCCATACAAGGCCTTCTTCAATTTGGATACAAGGGTTTCTCTTGGGTGTACCTCAAAACCTTGAGGTTTCTCTATGTATACCTATTCCTCAATTACTCCATTGAGAAAGGTGGTCTTTACATCCATCTGATGTAAAATCCAACCCATGGATGCTGGTAGAGATATGATGGCTCTGATAGATGTATATCTGGAAACCAAAGAAAACATATCATCATAATCTTCTCCCTTCTATTGGGAGAAACCTCTATCCACAAATACTTCCTTGTATTTATTGATACTTTCATCCACTGCATGTTTTATCTTGTAAACTCATTTAGGCACTATTTGCATACATTGTTTTACATGATTGATGTTCTTCCATTACAAATTCCTTGAATTCTTTCTTCTTGTCTGCTTCTACAAAGGTGGAGGGTTCTATAACTAGAATAGGTGGAGGGTTTTTACTTCTTTCTTTCTCTAAAAGTTCTATATAGAGAACCATACTTCTCTACATGATCTCACGAGCTCAAGATGGTGTTCTCTTCTTAGTATTATCTTGGTGTATATCTTTGTGGTTCTTCCATTTTTGATATAACATTCTTACATAGTAACTTATTTGGAACAAGAAAATACATCCTCATGGTAGCCTCCATGAAATATTGTAAGATAACCTTCCCGATACAAGAACAATAAAAGTATTTCTAGTATAATATCATTTTCATAAGAACATATCTATGGTAACAAGAATGAATAACAATTTTATGGTGATCATCATAGTATGACCAAGATGACCTACCCGAGAGAAAAAGAAGAAATATCTCTCTAGAGGAGATGGTAGTTCATTTTGCAAACAAGTACAATAAGCATCTATGTCAATAGTATTCACATGCTATCAAGTATTCATTACATCTAGTAGTGATAGACCTTTTCAAAGAATGCTTTCACAATTTATAATGTAGAAACTATCAACCATGGTATGTGCAAATTTGAAACTTATCAATTGACCACAAGTCACTACTACATATGACCAAATTTTCCACAGTTTTTCGTTGCTATTACCACACATATCCGTCACACTTTCCATGAAGGCAAACAACATTTTTCGTGGAAATTTTTTCATTGTTATATCCATGCACTAGGTATTCATGGAAACAATGACAAAATCAGGCTGCCACATGTCATCATCCTAAAGAGAGGTATACCTTCTTGCGACGAAAACCGTGGCAATAACGATGAAAAAGCGTGACAGTAGGGAAGAAAAAGCGTGATAGAGTAAACAACCCACCAATGGCTTGCGACATAGATTCCATACTTGCGACGAAAAGCGTGGCAAGTAGCGATGGAAAATTGTGGCAATAGCAACGAAAAAGCATGGCAGAGTAAAAAAACCCACCAATGGCTTGCAACGCAGATGCCATACTTGCGACGAAAAAAAGCGTGAAAAGTAGCGACGAAAAAACATGGCAATAGTGATGAAAAACCATGGCAGAGTAAAAAAACCCACCAATGGATTGCGACGCAGATGCCATACTTGTGATGAACTTACATCACTTTCGCCACACATTCTATAGGTTTTTAAATTTTTTTTTGATAGTTTTCCCCTGCTTTCTAAGAAATCTCCTATCACATCCTTTTGTGTGGATGAAGAAACCTCAGTTGTGATTTTGAAACACGGTCCTATATGGGCCAAGAAGGGAGAATACTATAATCTAAAGAACTCACTAGTCTCTAGCCTTAATGGCTTATGTACATCACCGAACAATCTTTGTGAGTGGATATATACTTCTTGGGATTCTTTTTTGATGCCATTGATTAGGATCCATATACTCTAAAGGGTTTTGATTCCTAGGATTTATCACTGAGTTTAATTTTCTGCATGTTATAGACAATGGCTCTAACTGGTTCATATATAATATGGGGCTCTTTATAAAGCTATGTTCTCTTTCCCCTTTGCCAAAATATTTTTTTTTTAAATCATAATTTGCACATAAGTTAAGCCCTAGAAACATGATGTCAACTTCTTGGGACAAAATTTTGGAACTTTAGGTCAATTCATTGAATTGGATATGAGTGCGTTGGGCCTCCAAAGGCCAATTGTCTTCAATCCAAGCCTCTCCTCCATGATCCAAGAGATCCCTCCTTCAAAACATGTCAAGTGTCTTCAATCACCACCAAACCCTAGCCCTAGGGTGACATTAAGCCCTCAAAGGTGACGTTTTGGCCTCCAAAGGAAAGTTGTTTGAATTGTAGGGGATAGGTGAGATCCTACAAGGTGTCTCTTAGGCCTCCAAAGGCATTCCATCATCATCCTTTATGTGGGACCTGGTATCCAATCTGTGGGCTTCAAGCCCCAAGGAAGCCCAAGCTAGGCTTGTTCTTCCAAATATGTCCACCAAACAAGGTCCTACAAAGAAAATGAATACGACCTCCAAGGATATCAATTTAAATGCATCATGATGAGTAAACCAAATCAATAAAATATCCATCTAAGCATGCACATAAAAAAATACCTCATCAAAATAAACAAGTTCTCAAAGATCCTATGCAATTTTCCAAGTTTAGGTATGGGAGGGTTGACAAAGCGACCTATTTGGTGAATTGTACCTCAAGTTTAGGAGTGTTTCCCAAGTGGGATCCTCTCTAGGTCATGTGGATGGAGTAACATGGATAAGGGAAATAATTTTGGGCATGGGGTTCATGAAATACAAGGGGTTGTAGTGTCTCCTTTATGAGTGCCTTTGTAGAGGGTGTGCTGCACCTTCATTTTCAATGCAACCTTTTTCCAAGACCATTTATTGTCATTAATTTATTAAGGTCCAAACACTTGGTAATCCCTCTGATGAATCAATATTTTTGGGGGTAGTACCAAAGTGTCACTTGAAGGGAGAAGTACACATGGTGCCATGGGGGTATAGTCTATCTTATAACACACTTTGTGTAAACCCCTCAACAAGTGGGACATTCATAATTATGTGTTTTCTTTTGAAGGTATTTGATTTTCCAGGAGAAACATTTCATTGCTCTCAAGACCTCTTTGGGAGAGCATCTGAAAGGTTCATAATAGGATTTTGTATTTTTCTAGCTACCTTCCCTCTGGGCCTTCATCCCTTTCTTCCCATGAAATGAGGAACAATCCCTTCTTGGGTCAGTACACCCAACAATCCAAAAAGGTAAGGAGATGAGGGGATGAAGTATGGAAAGTGACAATTATGGACGGTAATGGCACGATGACTCATCAAGAGGACCTCCTAGTAGCACTCCTATCCCTAAGGGTGACCCACTTACTAGGGTGCAATGTCAACCACCAAAGTGAAACAGGGGAAAAGGCATAATTTCCAAGGAAACATTACATAATAAAAAAACATTTAAGATACAACAAACTCAAATTCCTCAAATATTGAAATGATACTCACCATAATACTTGACTTGTACCTCATGGAGAAAGACCCAATGTCTTCTGGAAGCCAACTGATGTGGTGGATACCCTCACGATGAACTTGGAACTATGGTGGTGAAGCAGATCTCTGTCTATGCAAGTGGACATTGCTGGTCAAGTTGTCTCTCGGTAATCCATGTCTGCAACCTAAGGGCCTCGAGACATCGTCTCCTTAGTTATCCCTAGGAGTTGGGGATAACAAAACTCATTCAGAAAACCTATAGGTGAGGTGGATATCCGATATATATTCAAGCATGGAAGGTATTCTTTGCACAAAGTAGATTGATAATAAATATCATAAACCACATATGGCTATACTTAGAATTTTTTAATCATATTATAGATATTGCAAAAACATTCATGACAAAATACAAAATGATAACAAATATCCTAGCTTGTTTGCAAATGTGCAGAGAGTTTCATTCATGACAATATACAAAATGATAGTAAATATTATAACTTGTTTATAAATGGTTGAAACATAAAATGATTAAATGAAAGATGCAGAGGAATATTAAACAAGGATAGATAACTTCAAATGGTAATGAGAATGGAAGTCACTACTATTTAAAGATTAACACAAGTATCACAAACATAGAAGATGTATGGAGGTCTTTAGGCATTAATGATATGACATAATACATGCTAGGCATTTGGCTAATGAATCCAATATTTTGAAACTCATTCATGAAAATTGTTGGTGAGGTGGAGATATATTCAAGCATGAAAGGTATTCTTTGAATAAAGTAGATTGAGAATAAATATCAAAAACCATATATGGCTATACTTAGAATTCTTTAATCGTACTATATGTATTGCAGAAACATTTGTGACAAGATACATAATGATACTGAATATCATAACCTATTTATAAATGTTCAGAGAATCCTTGCAATATCAATAGCCACAAGGAAGTTGTATCATAACTTATTCATTAACTGTTAACATAAAAACATTGTAGATAGGATGTATAAATTCCACGAAAAAAAGAAATGGAATAAACAAGAAAGAAACAATAAAAAGAGATGAAAGAAACAAGAAAGAAACAATAAAACAAAGGAAAATTGGTTATGCAACGATGTGTGGTGAATCCTTTGGTAGAAACTTGGATATTCAATAATAGAATGACCCCTTGGGATACAAATAAACTCAATATCCTGGCTATAAAAATTCCAACCTTTTCTAAGTCTTGGCCGTTACCTTTTATCCTTTTCTTGATTATTGATTTCTAGCCTCTTTTTGTGTAAGTACTTTCTAAAATTAGAATGGGAGATAAGATGATTTGGGCCATCTCGACACCTCAAGAAATTGGTGTCCTAATATTCCCACAAAATAATAAAATTGATGTTATTTAACCTCCAACCATTCCAGTTGTAGTAATAGTTTACTATTTGTCCTATCTCTCCCAAAGGTTGAGTAGATTTTGATGCTTTTTGTGTTCTTCCAAGAACTTTAAAAACTAATCCTTAAACCCTTTGACATGATGCCACTTGCCATTTTTTTTTTATATATTTTACAAACTTGTGAAGGCGATTAGATCATTTTTTCTTTAGTCAATATGTAGCCACATCTGCTCATTGGATCCACCATTTCTAAAGTTCTACTCATATCTCCAAATTTTGCAAATCCATAAATTATGGTGGTAAAGTTCATGGTGATGGTCTTGATCAAGAGTTCTAATGGCATGGTCTATGTTACCAATTTTACAAAATGCATTTGAAATAATGTTATAAGCTACAAAATCAGGCTTGAAACATTGTCTCATCATCTCTTTTAAAATAAAATGGCAAAGGCATTTTCATGATCATTTGATTGCACATATCCATTAATCGAAATTGAATACATCTCTGTGATGTGTTTTATACCATAAGCCTCCATTCCCTTACTCATATCCATTGCATTAGAATCCTATCAAATTTGGTATAGAGATGCATAAGACACCCATAGCTGATAACTGAAGGCTCCATGCTTATCATATTTGGTAACAAACCCTTCTCTAATTAAATGAACTCTTTGTCTCATTAAAAATTTTCACACAGTTCTATAATGGGATTTCATGTCAATTATCTTACCAAGAATATATTTTCTATCCGCTACATTTTCTAAAGGATTATGAAGTGCCTAATAGACCTCTTTTATGCAAACATAGTAAAGGAGGATATGTGACATGGGCCCGATCTACTATTGGGAGAGAAACAATTTGTGGAATGATATTCAAATGATCAATAATGAGAATTCTCTATCACACACATCAACTGAACCGAGTTGGAGTTGTTTTCTTCTGTGCTAGGGAGTACATTTGAAAAAGTGGACACATGAAACTTTCACAATAGACATAAATATGTATAGTGAACTGTAAACTTTGCAAGAAAGGAATCCCACACCTTTAGACATGCAATAGTCAGTTTCTCTTAAATGATAGCTAGCTTATCTAGAGTTTCCAGAACTTCGGGAGGATGATATCGATTATTCCTTTTCGGGTTTCTCATTTTGATCGAATTTGAAGGTACTCTTGTAGTAGATGTCATATATGTTAAGTGAGAAAAAAGAGATAGTCAAGTAACTTGGATTTGGCACCTTCAACTACTTTTGTTTAGTGGTAATAAAAATCTAGTGGCATGCTTCCTAACAAAAAAAGAGGGGGCTGATGTGATTAATCGTCTCCATAAATATGATTGCACTCTTTCCTGATGTCCTTGGAAGGAGATAGATTGACACAATTTTATCCTCATTAACACAATCAAAATTTTGGAGTTGTTTAGATGCAATGATGAGAGAATGAATGATAGAAACAAGCTGAGCCATTGCAACCATTCAATAAAATATTTGAGTTATTATATAATTAGCATTTACCATCTTCCATAAAAAGGTAAAAAGAAACAAGTAATCCTTGGGATCCATCTTCCATTATCTGGTCATGACTAGCTACCCCAACAAATCCACCTTCCATTATTTGGTCATGACTAGCTACCCTTGTAGATCCACCTCTTTGACTATCTCCTCTTGGTTTCGAGAATAGTTCATTCTCTACTAAACATGAGAAACCATGTGAAGGTGGAAGCTTTAATTATGCTCCCCCCCTCACATCACTCTCAATTTCCCCATACCTAATTTGAAATTATAAATAACATGTAACATATACTCTAATATACAAAATAAAAACCTATAAAGATCATATAAAATATATAAACACATACCTCTTCTTTTCAACAATTAAATATCATTCATCTTCTTCTTCATCTAGCTCAACATCTGCAACAGGATCTGGTTCAGAATCAATATTTGTGAAAGGCTCATTCATATCAACATCATCATCAATGTCATTTTCGCTAATATAGTAATCAATATCATCAATGAGATCGTCCTCTGCTACAATTGGATGATAAACTTCTTCAACTTCTTCGCCTGACACATCGACTACAACCACCTGCTCCTGATTTGCATAATCATGATCTTCTTCCTCATTATTATCTTCATCCTCGACTACATGATTATACTTTATTGGTCTTCGTCTTGGATCATATCTAACAACGTATGACCAACCTGCTTTACTAGGTACCTTTGAGTAAAATACTTTCTCACATTGACTTAGAAGAACATAAGGCTCTGTACCTGGTTCAAATTCCCTTGTATTGACCATGGTAAATCCATTATCATGCTCAATAACATTTCTTTCAGGATCAATTTCATGCATCCATATCGTGTACTATTTCATGTCAAACATAACTATTTTAAAGGAATTAAAACCACACTCAATTATATCCTCCAAATGCCCATAATACCTATTCTTAGTTTCTTCCGAATTTCCATCACTTCTAGAGGAAATGTTGGTGACCTTAAACACTGTAGTTATCCCATAATCTGAGGTTTTCATCTTATCATCCAACATTTTGATACAAAATTTATGACCATTACACCACATAGCCTTGTGATGTTTCAACTGCAACATGGAAAACAAGTAAAAAGTACATTGCCAATTAATAAACCTCATATAGGACTTAGTAAATATATATTTCAAAATTAAACAAACCAAATACATTGAAAAACTGGGAAATAACTAGGAAAATGTGGGTAAACAATTTACTTTCCTGTTTATCTTTTAAACCAAAGGCTAAATCAACTTCCCTTGACGTAAGATTGGGAAATTAATCTTGATGACGATGCATTGTTTTAATAATATTACTCACCCCTTCCCATGACAATCTACCAAAGTATTCTTCAGTATATTCTATCCAATGCTCCATCCAATCAAGGTTGTTTGCAATGTATAAATGTAAATCATCCCACCCTTGAGCAACTATTTGATAAAATAACAATTTAATATCATTAATTGGCTATTGTTAATAAAGGAATAGTTTAATATAGTTCAACATGCATGAATAAAAAATATAAAAATCAGTATGATAAAATAAAATTGGAAAAATAAATGTGTAATATATTAAATCTATGTCAACATCTAATAATTACCTTTCACGGTCCTCATTTTACCTTTCCCCAATAGGACCTCCCTTTCAAATTTGTTGATGGAGTCGAGATGCCAAATGAGAGGCACATTCATATTTTCTGCTAATTTAGGTAGATATTGACTAATATACACCATGCATTGATATACCATATATCCCTCAACCATAGAACCCTCAGGACGTTCTCTTTGTCTAACAAAAGCCTTCAATGACTTCAACTGCGTCTCCACCATCCACATCGACCTTGTGTGTACTAATCCACATAATTCAATCTCCTCAACTTGGTGTATGAGGTAGTGTTCTTGTGCATTGAAAAATGTTGGAGGTATATACTGCTGCATTTGACACATTAGTTGGGGAATTTTTCTCTTCCAATACCTTATATCTTCTTTATGGATTTCTTTTGATGAAAGCCACCTACAAATATCGATGCAATAAAATAATATCAAGGCATACATAAATTTGCAGATAAAACATAATATGTCAATAAGTTCTGCTACAAATCACATAGGAAGTACATTTTCCATATAAAACATTACTTGCCTCATGTATTTTCCAAGTACATAAATAATTTGTTTTATGTTGTTGTCAAAGTCGTTTGGGAGAGATAAAGGTAGAACATACTGCAACAAAAAACAAATAATTATTATTTGTTTCCAAAAAATGGGTACTAATAAGGAAATATATTATAACCTACTAATTACCTTAATGAATGTATGCCAATCATGTATTTTAACCCCACCAAAATCACCTTTTTTCGTTATGATATTTTGTATGTTCGACGAAAACCCCGTCAGAAACCTAATTTTTCGAATGACCTCTTTTACAATATTGCTCTGTTGCTCTGTCAATAACCAAGGAAGACTAGTATTTTGTTCATGAACATCACCATTAGAATTAATAATAACACTTTGCAATGCGTGATTAGCTTCCTGGATGTCACTACAAATATTTCCAATTCTCTCTTTGTTAGTCCTTCGATCTAATATTCGCCATAATAATTTTGTTATGTTCTTCTTGATATCCATTGTATCAAACATATGAACTATTTGTAGGTGCTCATAGTATGGAAACCTACTGAATTGCATCGGGTAACTTTTCATTCGTGGAAGCCCATTCGTTCCTTAACGACATTCATGAAACATCAAGAAATTGAAATTAACACTAATTAATTGAACAAAATGAAATTAATACTAATGAAATTAACCAAAGATTTATATAATATATCATACATAAATAATTTGCATACCTTGACGATTTCTAATATATTCCAACTTCCATAGGCGAGGTGTCATTCTTTGTGGTTTTATTCCATTCTCTTCTTTACCATTGAATTTTGCTTTGTCTTTAGTTCGATAACTATGGTTCTTAGGCAAAAAGTGCCTATACTCATCAATCACTTCCTTTCCTAAACTCCTTGAACGACGAGATTTTATCTGGGGACCACAAAATGGGCATGCAAATTTACCCTTTGTTTGAAGACCTACAAGATATATAATTTAATGTAGCGAATTAGAGTTACAATATAAAATAATGCATGATATTTTCAATAAATATATATAATATTAAATCACAAAAGAAAGTAACAATATACCACAAAAATGTGTTAACTCGGGAGCATCATGAATTGTCCATGATAGTATTCCATGGAATTGAAATTGTTTTTTCCCTTTGGTCAAGAGATGTCATACATAGTGACACCAACCCATAACTTCAACAACTCATCGATAAGAGGCTCAATATATACATTCATATCTTTAACCTGGTACTTACCTAATTCGTTCAACATACTGCATGATTAATTATACTTATCTAGATGTCGTTATATATAAAAGACATAATTACCATGCACGAAACAAAGAAATGAAATATTTTGTCCTACTTTAAAGAAAATAAAAGGTAATTAAATACCTGGAATAATCATTTCCAATATTGTGTGCTCTCTCTTGATCAACTTCCAATGAGGAAGGTTATTGTTTATAACAAAAATAGGCCACATTGAGTACGTAGAACAAATCTCTCCAAATGGATTAACACCATCAACTGCCAACGAAAGTCTAACATTACAAGGTTCTTCTTTAAAAATTGGCCACTTTTCTTCGATGTAATTCAATGCAGAACCCTCTGCAGGCATTTGAAGAACATCGTCTCGACTTCTGTTCTTTGCATGGAAATCCATAAACTGTGCTATACTTTGGCACTTGAACAACCGCTAGAAATGTGGAATTATCGGAATATAACGAAGAACTTTGCGAGGCACCTTCTTTGACGCTTTATCAGTTATATATCTACTTATTTGAAATTGTGGGCATTCATTTTCTAATTCATATTGTCCATAGTATATGATATGATCATTAGGACATGCATCAATACCTGGATACTCCATTCCAATTTCTTTCATAATCACGGATATTTCTCGATATGTGCATGGAAAAATATTTGATGTCGGTAATAGAAATTCACCTAACAATCTACAAAATTCAAAACAATAAGCCAATGTAAACAATATTAATCATCAATATCGCATCCATACTTTACAAATTAGAAAACAATAGCAATATAGGAAAAAATTGAACCTTTTAAGTATTTGTGAACATGCAGGCATAAATAATTAACAAATTAAATACCTTAGTATCCGTGTGACGCATGTGTTCGATAAACCATTCAAAACCTTCAATTTCACCAACAACAATATAGTAGATAGAATATTTGTTGTTGAGCCTTCATAAAGAGGCTGACATGACTTCTCGAGTAGAGGATCAACATCATGACTATCATCCTGGTTTTCCTCATTCATTGGAGAAAATGTGTCTTGGATCAATCTATGTATCTCATCTTCCTGATTTGTATCACTAACGTTATCTCCATCCATATCATCATTAATAAATTATCAACAAATTCAATATTTTGATCTTGAATTTCATCACCTTGTAAAGGAGTATTTTTTCTAGTACTTGGAAAATAACTCTCTAGAGGTCGACATTTTGGGGGCATCGTCTATATATTTAAAAATTGTTGGACACTTGAGAGGGGGGGTGAATCAGTTGTTACCGTGCTTAAACAATTATGGTTCTTTTAAACTCTTTGTAAAGACACTGAATGATGATCACAATAATGCAGGGAAATAAACAATAACACTTTCAGCATCATTCACATATATGAGAAACACAGAGACAGATATTCCTCGAGGAAACCCATGCAGGGTAAAAACCTATTTTTCTTTATATGATAAGTAATAGTTACATTCTTTACAATATCATACATATGAGCACCAACTCATAATGAGGCTAAAACCTCAGTTTTGCAAGATGTAACTTGCTGAGAGCACCAACTCTCTGTTTTCTCTAGCACGCACTAGAAGGAAGCACCAACTCCCTAGTTTCTCTAGCACCAACTAGAAGGAAGCACCAACTCCCTGGTTTCTCTAGCACCAACTAGAAGGAAGCACCAACTCCCTAGTTTCTCTAGCACCAACTAGAAGGAAGCACCAACTCCCTGTGTTCAAGCACCCACTTGAACCTTTGAGGACACTAGTCCTCCCTAGCTCCTCCCAACCACCATGAAATATAAATCTTTGCTACTGAAACTTATTACAATGATATGATGTTCAACAACGGCTTACCAGACTCATCACTGTTCTGCTACATTTCGTTTCTCTGTCTCCCTCATTTCCTTTCTGCACACATCACTTGCGCTGTCTGTTCTTCCACTTTTTATGCTCTGTGCTCCATGTCCATTCACTACACAGTTCCTCTTCTATGTTAATCAGCTGCTGCACTCTCCTCCTCCTTCACACATGAATCACCTTCACCAATAACGACCACAGCACACTCCAACAGCAACAAAAACCCTATCTCTTCTTTGTACCATGTATTTATAGCTTCTGTGCACCTTGTGCATGCAATAATCACCATTCCTCTGCATGCTCATACCGTGCCAATCTCCTCCACATCTCAAGTGCTCTGCGTGATCATCATCATGACTCTTCGACTTCTCTGGAAGTTCAAATGCGCATTCGACATCACTGGGTGTTATATTGAGATTCCTTAGCCTCTCTGGCAGTTTGAGACTCTTCATCTTCATTGTGACAGTTACAGGCCTCAATGCCCATCCAGCTGTTAATCGCCTTCACGAACATCTTCATCCCTCTTGAAGATTCTCAGAGGCTCTTCACATTCTCTGTCAATCATCCCCAAGTGTCTTCAAGTCCTATGGCTGAATCCATCGATGATTTCTGGAAGTTTCATTGTGTCGTGCAACAGTAGCCCTCAGATCTCCTTCAGGTTAATCTACGCCATTGGATGAGATTTATTAATCTTGCCTTTAAATCAGGTTTCAACATTTCGGCATTCCTGTTTCATTTTATTCTTGCTTCTCCAAGTCGTGATCCCCGAAAACAAGCTTGGTTGCTCTATCTCTTTCCTCCATCTCTCGCTGATGTGTCCAAGGGCTATGACCACAGCCTTATGCATAAGGTGCTTTCATGATTTCACATTTTGCAATTTTCGACACTATGCACCGTTGAGCCCAAGTCAGCGACATTTTGATCACTTGCCACATGTCTTGTGATTCCATGGTCCAGATCTAATCTTGATTCAACGGCTACGATTGAATCAATATTTCATGATTTCGGCATTCTTGATGCATTGTGTTCTTTGCCTCTCTATGTCGCGATTCACGAAACTTCGATATGGAGTTTGATCAACGATCCAGATCTGATCTCTATTCAACGGCTGCGATTAAATCACGATTTCGCATATCGCGATATTGAGATTCTTGATGTCAATAATCTTTGACATGTCCAACTCTCGATCCCCGAAACTCCGACAAGGTGTACGTCTGCTGACGTCACATGTGTTAAATAACTACCATGTGTCACCCTGATTCATTACTTACATGGGCTTGGCATGTTGAATCAGTCTGACACTTGTCATTACTTGGTTGTGCCACGTGTTCCTAGCTGACGTGGTTTGCTGATGTGAGTCGGATCGACGGTTCAGATGTGATCTTGATTTGACGGCTTAGATTACGTCAGGATTTTGTATATCGAGAAATCGAGATTCCTGTTGCATTGTTTCTTTGGCATTTCCAACACGCGATCCTCGAAACTCTGACTTGCTCTTTATGCACTAGCTCTCCTGGCTAGGCTCCTAGCCCATATGACTGTTATCCCCGTGACCGCAGTCTTACCACTCGTCGGGGTTTCAAGCTTTTTAATGCCGCAATGCATTGGCTCATGGGATTCCCGATATGTGAAACTCCGATGAGTCAACCCTCCTTTCAGGATTTTCACCTTGGCTTTTCCCGATGGTAAACCTCGTGCAGCTCCTGTCCGATCTAACGGCTGATGGGATTTCTGAATGAGATCCAAAAGCTCTCGATCTCTCCCTTCTGTAGGCTTCTCCTAAGCTCCTCCTAGATGTAGAAAGTAACGGTCCAGATCTTATTCTTTAGCCGATATGACGGTGGCTGTGATCCCTCCTGAGCTTTGCACAGTTTCCTCCCAACCTTGGGAGAATTACAAGTTCTCAAAGGCCTCGACCTTTGTCTTCCTTCTCCTCTGCGAACTCTTGTATCTTGAGCTTTGCTGCGCGCGTTCTCCTCGACGCTGTTCCTCCTGAGATTTCACTTCCAAATCCTGTCTTTCAATTGATGCACACTCTGATCCTGCCATCTTCACTGTTGTACTTGCCATCAATGACAAGCATATGCTACCTGTTAAACATTTGCCAACAATCTCCCCCTTTGGCATTGATGGCAACTAAGGCACCCGAATTCTTTTCTCCCCCTTTGACATCAATGTCAAAGAAGAGACAGGCTCCCCCTGAGCTATTGTAGTAATTTTAGGAGGCATTATATATTCAAACAATGCAAAACTCCCCCTAACAAGATGGACCTTTTAGGTGTGAAACGAAATGACACCCAACTTCTGTCTGAGATATTCAAACGGTGTCTTGGCTAGGGGCTTAGTAAAGATGTCTGCAATTTGTTCTGTAGTGGGAATGTAATGGACCTGAACAATCTAATTCGTGACCTGCTCTCTCAGAAAATGATATTTTATGGGAATATGTTTTGTCTTGGAGTGGAGGATAGGATTTTTAGACACATTGATGGCACTTGTGTTATCACAATGAATTGGGATCGGTGCAGTATATTTTACCTCTAAGTCTGC
>ML796910.1:114355-127828 GCA_009831015.1 Picea engelmannii | reverse complement strand
ACCAATTGTTGGACAACTGAGAGGGGGGGGTGAATCAGTTGTTACCATGCTTAAACAATTATGGTTCTTTTAAACTCTTTGTAAAGACACTGAATGATGATCAAAATAATGCAGGGAAATAAACAATAACACTTTCAGCATCATTCACATATATGAGAAACACAGAGACAAATATTCCTCGAGGAAACCCATGCATGGTAAAAACCTCTTTTTCTTTATATGATAAGTAATAGTTACATTCTTTACAATATCATACATATGAGCACCAACTCATAATGAGGCTACAACCTCAGTTTTGCAAGATGCAACTTGCTGAGAGCACCAAATCTCTATTTTCTCTAGCACCAACTAGAAGGAAGCACCAACTCCCTGGTTTCTTTATCACCAACTAGAAGGAAGCACCAACTCCCTATGTTCAAGCACCCACTTGAACCTTTGAGGACACCAGTCCTCCCTAGCTCCTCCCAACCACCCTTAAATATAAATCTTTGCTACTGAAACTTATTATAGTGATATGATGTTCAAAAATGGTTTACCAGACTCATCACTGTTCTGCTGCATTTCGTTGCTCTGTCTCCCTCATTGCCTTTCTACACACATCACTTGCGCTGTCTGTTCTTCCGTTTTTTATGCCTTGTGCTCCATGTCCATTCACTGCATAGTTCCTCTTCTGTGCTATTCAACTGCTGCACTCTCCTCCTCCTTCACACATGAATCACCTTCACCAATAACGACCATAGCACACTCCAACAACAACAACAACCCTATCTCTTCTCTGTACTGTGTATTTATAGTTTCTGTGCACCTTGTGCATGCAATAATCGCCATTCCTCTGCATGCTCATACCGCGCCAATCTCCTCCACATCTCAAGTGCTCTGCGTGATCATCATCACGACTCTTCGACTTCTCAGGAAGTTCAAACGCGCGTTTGGTATCACTGGGTGTTATACTGAGATTCCTTAGCCTCTCTGGAAGTTTGAGACTCTTCGTCTTCTCTGTGAGAGTTACAGGCCTCAATTCCCATCCAGCTATTAATTGCCTTCACGAACATCTTCATCCCTCTTGAAGATTCTCAAAGGCTCTTCACATTCTCTGTCAATCATCCCCAAGTGTCTTCGATTCCTCTGGCTGAATCCATCAATGGTTTTTGGCAGTTTCACTGTGTCGTGCAATAGTATCCCTTAGATCTCCTTCAGGTTAATCTACGCCATTGGATGAGCTTTATTAATCTTGCCTTTAAATCGGGTTTCGACAATTCGGCATTCCTATTGCATTGTGTTCTTGCTTCTCCAAGTCGCGATCCCCAAAAATAAGCTTGGTTGCTCTATCTCTTTCCTCCATCTCTCGCTGATGTGTCCAAGGGCTGTGACCACAGCCTTATGCATAAGGCGCTTTCGCGATTTGGCATTTTGCGATTTTCGACACTATGCACCGTTTACCCCAAGTCAGCGACATTTTTATCACTTGCCACATGTCCTATGATTCCATGGTCCAGATCTAATCTTGATTCAATGGCTACGATTGAATTGAGATTTCGTGATTTCAACATTCTTGATGCATTGTGTTCTTTGCCTCTTTATGTCGTGATTCGCGAAACTTCGATATGGAGTTTGATCAATGATCCAGATCTGATCTCTATTCAACGGCTGTGATTAAATCAGGATTTAGCATATCGGGATATCGGGATTCCTAATGTCAATAATCTTTGACATGTCCAACTCTCGATCCCTGAAACTCTGACAAGGTGTATGTCTGCTAATGTCACATGTGTTAAATAACTGCCACGTGTCACCCTGATTCGTGACTTACATGGGCTTGGCATGTTGAATCAGTCTGACACTTGTCATTACTTGGTTGTGCCACGTGTTCCTAGATGACGTGGTTTGCTGACGTGAGTCGGATCGACGGTTTAGATGTGATCTTGATTTGACAGCTTAGATTACGTCGGGATTTTGTATATCGAGAAATCAGGATTCCTGTTGCATTGTTTCTTTGGCATTTCCAACACGCGATCCTCGAAACTCCGACTCGCTCTTTACGCACTAGCTCTCTTGGCTAGGCTCCTGGCCCATATGACCATTATCCCCGTGACCGCAGTCTTGCCACTCATAGGGGTTTCGAGCTTTTCAATGCCGCAATGCATTGGCTCACGAGATTCCCGATATGTGAAAATCTGATGAGTCAACCCTCCTTTCAGGATTTTCACCTTGGCTTTTCTCGATGGTAAACCTCATGCAGCTCCTGTCCGATCTGATGGCTGACAAGATTTCTGAATGAGATCCAATGACTCTCGATCTCTCCCTTCTGTAGGCTTCTCTTAAGCTCCTCCTAGACGTAGAAACTAACGGTCCAGATCTTCTTCTTCAGCCGATCTGATGGCGACTGTGCTCCCTCCTGAGATTTGCACACTTTCCTCCCAACCTTGGGAGAATTACAAGTTCTCAAAGGCCTTGACCTTTGTCTTCTTTCTCCTCTGCGAACTCCTGTATCTTGAGCTTTGCTGCGCGCGTTCTCCTTGACGTTGTTCCTCCTGAGCTTTCACTTCCGAATCCTGTTTTTCAATCGATGCACACTCTGAGCCTGCCATCTTCATTGTTGTACTTGCCATCAATGACAAGCATATGCTACCTGTTAAACATTTGCCAACAAAAACAACGTAGAAAAGTTAGTGTGTATAGAAAATATAAAAAAAACAATAAGAAATATTACTAAAATTCATGACATGATGAATATTACAGAGAATACATTAAATATTGAATCCTCTTACCAAGGGACGATATTCATAACCCCCTTTGGCATGCCCCTTCTTCCTACAATGTCTTTCAATTGTTTCCATTAAAATTCTTCTTCTTTGCAATCCCCTGCAATCATAGAAAGGGAAATAACATTTTCCATCTCCCCTCGCCTCTAATGTCGCTCTAAACTGAGCAAGCTTCCTGCCATTTTCGTTCATAGTGACAAATTCTTGTACTGACAAGTAATTGTCTTACCTACACCATACCAAACAGTAAGTTGTCAAATTTTTATATTTTAGCTACTCCTTCATGATATTTTATCTACTCCTTTCGATTATGATATGTTTATTTACAGTGACCTACAATTCTCACAATTATTTTTTCTAAGACATTTTGACATGCTTTTTTATTATTATCGATTAACTATTAAGATCGATATGCTTCAATTTGTACTTCAGAGTAGTTTGAACTGAATCACCATGGAAAATAATTACACACATTTAACGAAAAAGGTCAAAATTTCTCAAACTTGAATCACTCGACACCATACACTAGCCTCTAAGTTGTTTTGTAGAGAAAATTTCAATCTTTGAAATTCACCACTAAAAAAAGAATGTCATCCACTTGTCATCCACAATTGGGTTTGGTTGGTTTAAATTATGACGTGTTGATTTGCAGCTACATACAATGGTCACAATTTTATGCTACTTACATTGGCCACGATTTTATTTTCGAAGACACTTTGGCATGTTCTCATTTTTCATTGTTTGACTAGTAGATTTCATCATGTTATCATAGATTATTTTTATATTTTAGCTACTCGTTATTAATAGTGTATAAAAAATTTACATCAACTACAAACTAGAGTTAATCACTACATCTAGAATTGCGTGTGATTATAAAAAATTGAGAGAAACAACATCACATAAGAATAGAATGTTATATGACTAACCTAACCTAATACTAGACTAAAAACATGACATTAATATATATAGGCACAACATCAAAGAAACACAAAAGTTATAGAGCTAACAAGGTCTGTCACACATTATTTTCATCACCCTTATGATTGTTAATGATGTAAACCTATATGTTGTCTTCAGAGGGATCAATGGCCTGAATTCCTGAGGAAAGAAGGGAGAATAAATTTACATGAGAGATGAAATCATATTTTCCTTTGTAAAAACCCTAGTAAGGAGGATCGTCGCACCCTGCCTTATGTTAGGGGTACGACGATTCTGGATCGTCATAGGCTGCACTATACCTGGCCTGCGACGTCATCACACTTTGCTAAGTTCTAGAGGTGCGATGATTTTCGTACATGGGGAAAACGAGCATCTTCTCGATGCTTCTAGAAGGAAAATATTCTATGGTGAGGCAACCTCCTCTTGGTTTGGATCTTACTCACTTTTATGATTTAGTGGGATCATCCTAACCTCCTCACCTTATCCTCTTTAGCTTATAAAAGGAGAGGAGCTCTCATGGAGAAATTTAGATTGGATTGAGTTTGAGTTTTTGGAGATTGGTAGCTTGGTTAGATTGGATTTGAGTTTTTCTTTGTCAAGATAGACTGTGAGAGACTTTCAGATCTATAGTCTCAGAATTCTTGGAGCAGAAGTGTGTGGGAAACGAGGGACATTTGGAAGGGACCTTACAACATCAAGGCTTTGGTTGTAATATCTCTTTCTATTATTTAATATAGATGCACTTTTCTTTCCTATATGAATCTTATTTGTCCATATTGTATGATTCCTTGATCACATACATAGTTTCATATCAAGTAGGCTCTATTATTCTTGTCTTCATTGGCTTGTGTTCTATTGCAGGTATTTCTCCATAAGCCTCGTGATGGAGCTTGGATTGCATTGGGGAAGTCAGATCTTCGATAATTAAAAGTTATGTTCTAGATCCATTTCTCATTTGATAATTGAAATATAAGGAAAGAGTAGTGTACTGTCTTGTTTTGTTCTAGCTTCGTAGTGAATCTAGGGAGATCTGTTTATGTCCACATTTATTGATTAATCCGATAACAAAATTGGTGACCATACTGGGGAACATATTGTTTTCCTAGTTTTTCTTTATTTGTTTTTTTGATTGCCTCAGTTATATTTTATGAGTCATTGGGAGATCCATATTGACTCTCTGACTATTTAAATTCTCTGGAAAAACTCTCTTTCTTTTTATTTTTTCCATTTTTGGTTTGATCGTCGCACCTTGATTTGAGAAATAGTGTGATGATCTAGGATTGATGCACCCTACCTTTTGACACAGTGTGATGTCATTGCACTGTATTTGTTCTCTAGCCTATGACAATCAAGGATCGTCTCTCTGTTCTAGTCTACAACCTGCGACAATTGTGAAAAAAAATTGATTTTTGATGGTTTTTCTTGCCCAGATATTAGATATGATTTTGGGCTGATTTGTTGGGTCTGATTACAGTCTGCTTGAAAGATTTGAATCTTATTTTAGCTATATTTGAAACAAAAAATTGTAATTTCTTTCTTTGCATCAGATTGGGGGCATCTTTGCGTTTGAAGTAGCGAAATTGCATGGTTTTTGACATTTTTGATCTTGAATTCTTAAAAACAATTCATGGGAGGGCCAATAATCGTGTATTGGTGTATAGTCTCTTTAGCTCATTTATTAAAAGTTTTTGATATTGATGAGTTTAATAAAATTTTGGGACATTGTGCATGTGGGAATGATAAATGTTTTCTCCTTCTCGTAATATATATTTCATCGAAGTGAAATATTTGCATTCTCATTTCTTTGCATTGTTTAGAGTTGGTCAAAACATCATTTAGTCCACGCCATTTTCCTATTGAGTAACAACAACCTTAAAATAAAGTTCTTATAAAAAATGTTTAGACATTTTTATATTTTATGGTAGAAAACATACATTAGATTAGTTGTAGGGATTTGGAATAGGTGTGAAAGATAACTTTCCAACGCTGTAAACAAACTTAGAATCTTGAGTTAGGGAGCGGTGAAATCCACTTTCTACATTTTGTCCTGGGAAGCCTTTCTAACACAAGGTCAAACACGAGGTTGCATTAATACTTGAAGAGTTACTCCCCCTGCTTTGTTGGTCTTGGTGTAGAGATTGCGCGTATTATTGGGGGTCACTTGAGAAGAAAATCCCTTGGGGACCTTCTCGAGTTGATTTTGGGCTTATATACCCTGCCTTTTCACGTGGATTGGACTGTCGACTATTTCCCCAGGCATCATTGTCATAATTGGTAACCTTAGTGGACTATTTCTTTAGGGCATTTACATGAGGTGACTGTGGAGGGGCAAGTATTCACAGTACCTAGAATCGACGTTGGCCAAACTCACTCGGGCTCCTTGGAGGGTATACGCACGATTATGTGTGGGAGCTTGCACCAGGGTGTAAGTCCATTAAGCAGGTCATCAACGTAACTTTTCTACCCGCTCTATCTCATCCCCTTATTACATTGTTCCCGCGACGTTGAATTTCATAACCAACTAGTGCATTCATCGTAACAAGGTTTTGTTTGCTTGTTTGCTTACTAGATTTTTAGCGTGTGTTGTTTGTTTTCCCTAGTAGACTCTAGGTTGGATTTTTATTTAATGGTGTCAGTTCCCAGAACGACCAATGAAGGAACCCCTTTTCCAAGGGAACCTTTTGTTTTTCCTTCTTACAGAAACATTGTTCCTCCTCACATCACTACTTTGAGCCTTCCAGGTCTCACAATTGGATTATCGATATGGTTTTTTTCCACTCAGGTAATACCGAATGCAGCTAGTGCTTCGGTTGCAAGAACTTATTCCCAAGAACAACAACCTCATGTTGATCCTTCGCCTTGTTCACCAGTAATATCTCCTTTGCCTTCTTCACTTGCAATTTTTTCTTCTGTCTCATCTTCTTCATCGAGTGAAAGCTCTAAAGCTAGTAACCCAGTGGATAAGAAGAAGAAGAAAAGGAAAATTAAGAAGAAGAAGAATAAGTAAGGGTCTAAACTTCCAACCACTTCTAGACATGTTGGAAACCAACCAATTACTGATGATCATGTTGGGAGTGTTTATGATGCCAAGATTACCCAAAAAACTCATAAGCCTAAGTACCCTTGCAGGCTTTGTAAGGGTAGCCATATTCTTAAAGATTGCCCTGGTCTATCCAAGGTCTTAGAAGCATGGTCTACAACTCCTTTCCAGTCCACATTGTCGGCCTCTAAACAACATGCTGACGACCTCCTGTCAACTAGTCACGATACAGTTGGGAAGAAGAAAAGTAAAGTCAAGTTCCTGTGTATGTTATGCAAAGGGAGTCATCTAACTCACATTTTCCCTTGTGTGAACGAAGGCTTGAAATTACTGGAAGACATGACTATTTCACAGCCTCAACTTCCAGCTTCTTATCATAAGATTTCTCTCAACCCTCCTATAGTTAACGGTATGATCAATCTGGTCCCTTCATCCGTTAGTCTGGTTGATCATGTGATCAATATGGTCATGTACTTCATTGAACCAGTTGACAAAGTGGTTGATCCGAGCCCATCCTCGGTCGAAACCACTCTCCCGATAGATAGTGAAAGCCCAGTGGTCAATCCGTTTCCACCTGTCGACCCTATTCTCCCTTTGGATAATGAAGCCCAAGTGGTCGTTTTGATGTCATTATCAGTCGATCCTACTCTCTCACTAGAGAGTAAACCTGATGTCGCTTGCATTTTTCTCGTTGATATAGAATATACCCTGCTAGGGGGCATTCCTCCTTCTCGCATGGAACCCCCTCCAAGTAATGATGCCATCTTTTTTGATTGGGGTGTGTTAATTGGACCTCGTATTCCCTCTCACATTCCTTTTAAGATTACCATACAGGTTTGTGGTCGGGACGTTCCTCATACACTGATAGATGAAGTTTCATTCATTAGTATTTTGTCCTCTATTTCTTGGAAAGCTTTGGGTTATCCTCATCTTGTGCCGGTTACACAGAATCTGTTAGATTTTAATAGAAGAACCAGTCACCCTTTAGGAGTCCTTCCTCAATTTCCTGTAACTTTAGGAGGGAAAACTATCATCATTGATTTGATGGTCATCCAAGACCCCTTGGATTTTGATTTACTCCTTGGGCTAGATTATGTCTATTCCATGAAATCTATAGTGTCTGCTCTTTTTCGTGTGATATATTTCCTTCATGATGGAAGAGTTGTGACTATTGATCAACTTTTGTTTGTTGGCCCTAACTTGACCATCCACTCAATGAACTCCCTAAATGGTTCGTATACGCGGATGGTATTTTCCCTGCCACAGGTCAATTATCTGGCATTTTATCCCATGCCTCCAACTTCCAATCACAATGATCCTCTCACTGTAATCTTAGTCTCTGATGAACTAGATCTGGTAGTTGACATGGTTATCTCTTCAATAGGGTCTTTTGAGATTGATCTCCTTACCTTGTCGCGACCCTCGACATGGTGTCCTTCCAGATTGTTGTTCTTCCATCCAATGAAGATCTCTTGGAAGCAATTGTTGATTTTTTGTCCCTTCACATGGTGTCCTTCCAGAGCATTATCCTCTTGGAAGCCACGATCAACAAGAGAGTTGAGCATAGTCTTGCTTCTCTGTGGCAATCTCGTTAAAAAAATGAAACCAACTTTGAGCATACTTTCCTGATTTCAATCTCATTAAAAAATGAAACCATATTTGAGCATGCTTTCCTGATTTCAAGCTCATTAAAAAATGAAACCATCTTTGAGCAATGTTTTCTGATTTCAATCTCATTAAAAAATGAAACCAACTACGAGGATAGTTTTTTCGTCTCTGTGGATAGTTTTTTTCTTAAGCTGGGGGCTAAGTACCAACCATCCCTATGTTATGTGTTGGGAATTCCAAGCATAATATTCTCTGGTTCAATCTTGTGTAAAAATGAAACCACCTACCTCAAGCATAGTTTCCTCTGGTTCAATCTTGTGTAAAAATGAAACTAGGTCCAAGCATAGTTTTGGCTAGTTTTAAGCTTGTGTAAAAATAAAATCTATCCCAAGCATAGTTTTGTTTTGTTTTAAGATTGCGTAAAAATGAAAAGAATCTCGAGTTCAGTCTTTGTTCTTTTTCATTCTCATAAATACTTGAGAATGTAATCGAGTAAAATTTTATCACTTTTTCGGATGCGTAAAGGCTATACGAAAAAGGAACCCCTGGAGTTCCCTTTAAGCTCTTTTTAGACTCCTTAAACATGAAAATATTGCTGAGCAATCTTGTTCTTTTGATGCTCATTAAATTATTTGAAGAAACGTCTATTGAGCGGTAGATTATCTCTTTTTTGGTCTCACCAGACCATTTTATGAAAAAAGGACATTTTGGAGTTTCCTTTAAGTGTTTTTCAGACTCTCTAAATATGAAAACCACCGAGTTTACTTTATTTGGACTCATAAAAAAAACATCGAAAGGCCCATATGGGACCGAACCACTCCTTCCTAGGGTTCATTAACCATACTCCAAGGGACTCATACAAAGGACGAGCTTATAGTTCAAGCATATGTTATCCTCCTCAATTTTGTGTAAAAATAAAGAGGTACTCGCCATAAATGGTGGGGGAAAATTGAGAAATAAATGTATCTAAACCTATATCCTATGGAAGAGTCACCTTTGAATATGACACCCTTTCACTCACTTTGTGTCTAGGTTGGAAAATATGCTTGTCTCTTGATCATAATCCTTTATAAGATTACATTTTGGTCTATGATCCCTGTTGTTGAGTCAGTGTTGCCAAGACAGTTGTCGTGTCATCAATATGTTCAAAGAGAATTTCAACCCAGAAATACTTCTATTGCATCATCCATTTCTATATTCCTTAAGCCTTCTATTGCATCGGCTATCCCCAAGTCATTCCTAAATCACTTTTTACTTTGATCTACTTCAAATCGTTTTACCCATTTCATGTCATTGATGGGGGATACTTTAAGGCCCTCTTGTGATGAGTCTTTTCTTGTCAACTTCATCTAATTATATAGGAATTAGAATTAGAACTAATTGGTACCTTGGAACTTGTATTCCTCAATGACAAGTTTCCTCTCTTTAGACAATGGGTTTTCATCATTGACCCCTGATTGGGAGATTCTGCCGAGTGCTTGACTTCATCTCATTAATTCACATTTGTTGGATTATACTAGAGTACCTTGGGAGTCACTAAAATTAATGGTGATTTCCCTTGCACTTTTTAACGGTATTCACTAATGACCGGTAATCAAGTGGTTTCTACCATGTTCAAATTCAACACATGTATTCGCATGGTGAGATCTGTACTATAGAGTGATGGAGATGAAGACCCTGGATCTTTTCTGACAGATTTAGGTTGCCTTGGAGTATATTTATAATGTACTATTGCATAGATCCATAGTGTATGTCTCGTGGCTATGTTCAAATTTGAGTCTTTAATACATATATCCAAATTATATTTTTGGTGGTTATGTTCAGATTTGAGTCATATTGGCATGGATCCATAGTGTATGCTTGGTGACCATGACCTATCTTAATTGACATGGATCTTTGCATGTCGACATTTATACTTTGAGTCATTTATATTATGAGTATGGGAATGCCTACCTCAGTGATGATATATTTGTGTACTGCATTTCCTTGTTTGTTGGCAGGTTTCTAGCCGACGTGTTGCTTTTTCCCTACACACACTCGACAACGTATTTCAGATATCACTCCGTTCTACCTTCATACTTTGGGGGGCTCTCTGTTACACATTATTTTCATCACCCTTATGACCATTAATTATGTAAACCTGTATGTTGTCTTCAGAGGGATCAATGGCCTAAATTCCTGAGGAAAGAAGGGAGAATAACTTTACCTGAGAGATGAAATCATATTTTCCTTTGTGAAAACCCTATTAAGGAGGATCGTCACACCCTGCCTTATGTTAGGGGTGCGACGATCCTCCTTACTAGGGTTTTTACAAAGTAAAATATGATTTCATCTCTTAGGTAAAGTTATTCTCCCTTCTTTCTTCAGGAATTTAGGCCACTGATCTCTCTGAAGAGAACATATAGGTTTACATAATTAACGGTCATAAGGGTGACGAAAATAATGTGTAACAGAAAACCCCCCAAATTATGAAGGTAGAACAAAGTGATAGCTGAAATACTTTGTCGAGTTTGTGTAGGGAACAAGGAACACGTCAGTCAGAAACCTGCCAACAAATAAGGAAATGCGGTACAAAAATATATCATCACTGAGGTAGGAATTCCCATACTCAGAATATAAATGACTCAAAGTATAAATGCTGACATGCAAAGATCCATGTCAATTAAGACAGGTCATGGCCACCAATCATACACTGTGGATCCATGCCAATATGACTCAAATCTGAACATAACCACCAAAAATACACTGTGGATCTATATATTAAAGACTCAAATTTGAACATAGCCACGAGACATACACTGTGGATTTATGCAATAGTACAATTTGAATATACTCCAACACAACCTGAATATGTCAGAAAAGATCTAGAGTCTTCATCTCCATCACTCTATAGTACGGATTTGACCATGCAAATACATGTGATGAAGTTGAGCATGGTAGAAACCACTTGATTACCGATCATTAGATAATATCATTAACAAGTGAGAGGGAAATCACCATTAATGTCAATGACTCCCAAGGTACTCTAGTACAATCCAACAAATGTGAATTAATGAGATGAAGTCGAACACTTGGCAGAATCTCCCGGTCAGGGGTCAATGATGAAAACCCACTGTCGAAAGCGAGGAAACATGCCATTGAGGCATGCAAGTTCCAAGGTACCAATTATTTTCTAAGTCTAATTCATGGATAATGAGATGAAGTCAATAGGAAAAGACTCGTCACAGGAGGGGCTTAAAGTATTCCCCCATTAATGACACAAAACAGGTAAAAATATTTGAAGTATATCAAAGTAACATGTGATTCTGGGATGACTCAAGGATGGCCGACGCAATAGAAGGCTTAAGGACTGTAGAAATTACCGACACAATAGAAAGCTTTCCGGGTTGAACTTCTCTTTGAACACATCGATGACACAACAATTGTCTTGGCAACACTAACTCAACAACAGGGATCATAGACCAAAATGTAATATTATAAAGGAGTATGATCAAGAGACAAGAGGATTTTACAACCTAGACACAAAGTGAGTGAAAGGGTGTCATGTTCAAAGGCAACTCTTCCATAGAATACAGGTTTAGATACATTTCTTTCCCAATTCCCCCCCACCATTTATGGCGAGTACCTCTTTATTTTTACACAAAATTGAGGAGGATAACATATGCTTGAACTATAAGCTCATCCTTCAGATGAGTCCCTCAGAGTATATTTAATGAAACCTAGGAAGGAGTGGTTCAGTCCCATATGGGCCTTTCGATGTTTGTTTTATGAGTCCAAAGAAAGTAAACTCAATGGTTTTCGTATTTAGAGAGTCTGAAAAACACTTAAAGGAAACTCCAAAATGTCCTTTTTGTAAAATAGTATGGTGAGACCGAAAAAGAGATAATCTACCGCTCAACAGATGTTTTCTTCAAATTCTTTAATGAGCGTGAAAAGAACAAGATCGCTCGACAATCTTTTCATGTTCAGAGAGTCTAAAAATATCTTAAAGGGAACTCCAGGGGGTTCCTTTTTCGTATAACCTTTATGAGTCTGAAAAAGTGATAAAAGTTTAATCAGTTACATTATCAGGTATTTATAAGAATGAGAAAGAATAAAGACTGAGCTCAGGATTCTTTTCATTTTACACAAGCTTAAAAGAAAAGAAAACTATGCTTGGGATAGATTTTATTTTTACACAAGCTTAAAACTAGCCAAAACTATGCTTGGACCTGGTTTCATTTTTACACAATCCTGAACCAGAGGAAATTTTGCTTGAGGTAGGTGGTTTCATTTTTACACAAGCTTGAACCAGAGAAAAATATGCTTGGACTTCCCAACACATAACACATGGATGGTTGGTACTTAGCCCCTAGCTTAAGTACCAATGTTATCAAGGCTTTGGTTGTAATCTCTCTTTCTATTATTTAATACATATGCTGATCCAGGTGGATATCGGTGGCCACCCACCTTTTCCGATTGGCTCAGAACAATTTTTTGGCAATTTTGGCAATTTACTATTTTTAGCAGGTTTTAACTGCCGGGGCCATTTTGAGGGCCTAAATGAAGGTTTTTTGAGGTCGAGGTTCTCAATGATAGATGAAGGCATTATTGAGCCTCCAAAATGAATCTCCTCGACGATACCTTTCCAACGAGCTATCACACGCCTAAAACGGAGATCGTATGCAAAAGTTACGACCCTGGGAAGTTGATGTACTAACTTACCCAAACGGGGCCCACATGACTTTTGGCGCTTCATCTCCTAGGGTTAGGTTTTTGGATGTCTATGACTTTTGGAATTCTCGTCTATTGTAAAAAGTCCTCTAGAGCCTCATTGTAATCATCTTCTCACGGATGCGAGTAGCAACCACATCTCTTCTCAGAGATAAGCTACCAACGCCCTAGCTAGTTTATTTCCATTCTGTCTGTAAGCATATTTCAGTCATTTGTGATTAATGAAATGAAGTCTTATTTCCGCTACATCTCTGCGTTTATGTGTATTTCTATATTTCATTGTGTTCCTACATAAATCCGGATCAGTGGTATCAGAGCGGTTTGCTCATTCTCGATCCTTCTTTGCATGTCCCCAACGAGATCAGGGTATAAGGAGTTGGGGCTCGATCTGGTTGAACCTTTGCGAGATCA
>ML796910.1:81214-103158 GCA_009831015.1 Picea engelmannii | reverse complement strand
TTTTTAATTTTATACATACTCCATCAAAATTCCGACGACATGTTCATCGTTATGTCGATGACATGGTCATTTATCTTTCAATAAAGGTTCATTTTTATTTGAAGGAAGGGTTGTTGCTCTTTCAATGAATGATCATTTTTCTTTTGGTGACTGTTAGTCACTAGTCTGACATCAATTTGTCGTGCTTTCAACGTGTGTTTGTGAGAGATTAGAGGTAGTTTGTGTGATCGTGTGACAATAGTTTGTCATATCTTCAACTACCTATTTGTCGAAGCTACAATAAAACCAGAGTTGTCATAGTTCTAACATTCCCGTGATGACAAAAATGGGCTCAAATTGTCATCTTAAGAACAATGATTGACCGACAAATATTTCATCGGATGTTCGACTAACTATTTCATTATAAGTGGTATATAACTACCAAAAAATGAGTGTTATTTGATAGAGTGACGACATGCTAGATATGAAAAAATAGTTGATACATTTTTTGGAGGCTCGACATGTTTGCGATGCAAAGTCGTTGATCAAGTGTTGGAAAATTGGCCCAATGTAGTAGTGCCTCTCAAAACTTGCTTTGATTCGTTTTAACTATCTTTTGATTCAAAATCTTCAAGAAGTAAATTCTGTTGAGGGGAAGATTCTATGAGATCTCTTATATGGAGGAATATATCCTCCGGTCTATTTTGGGTATTCTCTTGTGCTTCGATTAAAACTGTATTTCTTATATCACCGTCATTGTTAGTTCAACACCATACTTTTGGTGATTGAGCATACATGTGAAGTATTTGATAGAGGAAGTCTCTAATGCATGAGCTAGGACTTCTCATGTGATAATTCGAATCACAGGTCCCAAATCATCAATCTCCATACTGTCAATTTTGTTTAGTTACTATTGGGAATCATCGGCTACCATACTCACTTGCAAGCTTGTGTTCTTCCCATGAATCATTGGGGCCCTCTCTATTGCTGCTCCAACGAACTGCCATGCCTTGGTAGATTTTCGATGTGAACTTATGGGTTCCCTTTCAATTAGTAACTCTTCTCGCATATTTTTCCTTTTGTCCCACTCCAGTATTGAAATGTTAGTTGAGAGTTTATAGATTTTCATTTGTCATGCATACTTCCCTCTTGAATATGATGTGTCACGTATTTTAGTTATCTTCCTGATGACTTCAATTTGTTTTTCCTTTGGTGCAATCGACTCGACTTATATCATCTCACATATTATCCAACCCCCCATCACCAACCCAACTTAATTAAGGTCGGCAGTGTTGCACATTCTGGTTGTTTTCATTTCTTAAAAAAATAGTCATGAGATTCTCTTGTATATTTTCAATTTACTTCAAGGAATTCTTCCCACTCTTATTGATTTTCTTTCTAATTTGATTTCAGTTGAGGATTGGCCAAGAGGCGTCAATATTTGATAATGTCTCTGACTCCCTTGTCAAATGGAAATTTATGAAGCAAGGATAGGACAATGCAAAGGTAACCATCATGCAAGTCGGTGTAAAATTTTTGTTTTACACTTTCGTCTCACAATTTTTCTTTGATTGATTTATCTTCATTATAGTCACATATGATTATTTCAAAAACCTCAGTCATGTTTTTTCTTTCTCCATTTATTATTTTGTGCATCAATTCTTCATCTAGAGTGAGTTTGCGCATTAGGCGATTGATTGAGATATCCAAATAGTTCCTCAAGAATAAATTACAGGAATCATTCGTGTGTTTACGAGAAGAACTGTTTACATGCCTCTGCTAGTATCATTTGGTTCCTCCTTGTGTAATTTTTTATGTATTTATTCATTTTGTGCTCCCACCATTCACGTATGTCTTCCAAGATTAACATCTATGTGATTTTTATTTTATAAATGTCAGAGTTCAGAACTACATAGTGCTTCTCTCTCTATTACATAGTAGAACACACACACACACACACACACACACATGTCATACAATTACTTGTTGGTTATAGTTCTTAACTTCTTGGTCGGTCAACTTTGACTATCTATTTGACTGAATCCTTTATTTAACTTCTATAGTTGACCTGTCTGGTCAATTGGTGGGTCTAGTTGGAAGATCCAACTAGCCCTTACAAAAAATTTTGATACCATTTTTTTGGTGAATATGGGGGGAACCTCATCGATACACCATTAATCGGTGAATGATGAAATATTGACCATCGATGTAATGATGGTCAAGTATTGATGGTGTTGATTCATTGACGAAGAAATCACTAACTCACCGATGTTGATTGTATCAACAAGGAAACAAAGGATGTTCATCAATACAGCATGTATCGACATGGGATAGAGGATGCTCAATGATACATGGTGTGTGGGTGAAGGAAAGAGGAATATCTCTGATATATAGTGTATTGGCAGGCCAAAATCTTCTTTAAAATCATTGACATGGTAAAGTATGGAGAGTGAGAAGAGGGACTTAGGCTTTTCCATTTCCATGAAAGAGTCTAAGAGGATTTCGAATAGAAAAGTAAAGTGGGGGTGGAGGGGGGATTTCTTCTCTTAGAGAAAAGGTAACAGGAGAAATTAGGGAGGGTGTTGTGCTAACACAACACATCCCTATTTTTAAATCCCTACAAATTATAATGTAATTATGTAAATGTGTATGAGTGTGTATATTTTCATATTTCATCATAATATTCATGATATTTCTGGATAACAACGATGTAGGAAGTTTTGGACATTTCAAAATTCCTACACAATGTTTATCTAGAAATCTTGTGCATATTATGTAAATGTGATTTAGGTTGGTGAGTTGATATGTTTGGGTCGAAGAGCCTATACTAATTTATATGGCCAAGGATGAGCTATGTAAAAAGGTACATTGAAACTATTAGTAAAAAAAATATATTTCATTGTGATACGAGAGGGACGATTATGATGTGGGGCTATGATTACACAAGAGAGGGGGATAAATGGGAGTCCAAGGACAAAACCCATGTCATTTGTATGAGCTAATGTGTCATTACCATATAATCCTCCCTTTGACTTATTAGACACTCAATCTTTGAATTCATGTAAGAATTTGAGTGAGGAGGTCACTTCACATAATTATTGAGAACACGGGCTTGAGAAAAATCAGCCTTGGGAAGAGTGAGAGTCAACATGCATGGGAGAAAAGGAAATTTAAATGGGAAAAGAAGAAAGAATTTTCATGTTGAATTTTTTGGGAAGCAAGAGAGTTGTTAGGTGTTGGGAAGAGCATTGACCATGCTATCCATGGAAAAAAAACTTGTGATAACATTTATGTTGAAAATAAGGTTGTATGCTTGTAACATGGGTTGTGTTCCTATAAGTGCATTTTGTGTTGAGGAAATGGTTCAAGAGACTTGGGAAGGGTGTTGGGAGCACTCTTGGAACAAATTATAAATTTTGGAGTCCCTAACTAAGACATTTCCTATCCAAATGATCGCATTGAATCCTTGGAGTGAAGTGGGAAGGATCGAGGGACTATGTGGCAGAGAATGGTGATCCCATTCCTTAGGTTGTGCAGGTTGAGGGGAAATAGAATTGGTGGATTGGAATTGTTGTTGGAGTGGAGAACCTATGTTTTGGTTTTTTGTGTGTCGAGAGTGGATAACATAGAGGGCCAAACATCCATTTGGACTCATATTCTTATCTCGAGGGTGGATTTTTGTTGAGAGAAAATGAACAACAAGCCTATGGATAGGATAAATTCCCTTCATACGAAGCCAGTTAGTTCATCTATTTAAAGATAAGTTTTTGTTATGTTTTATCATGAACTTATTTCATTTTTTTATATATTATTGGAATGTTTTTGAGCATGTGTAAATATAATGCATTCATGTGTTTTATAATTGATGTTAATGGCATGTATAAATTAGCATGGTTCTTGCTGTTAATTTTGTTGTGTCAAAGAAAAAAATAAAGAAGTATAAATGGGTTTAGCAGGATATGTTGTTTATAGTCCTTCTAGTATAAACTACATTTATGTGAGAAAGAAAACAAAATTGTGGAATTTGTATGCCAATACTACAAATATTTAAGATCTATCTAAAATAATTGTAATGTGATATCTAAGAAATGACATAAATTTGGATTTTTTTTTCTTGTGCCACCTTCAAAACAATACTACAAATATTTAAGATCTAGCTAAAATAATTGTAATGAGAGATCTAAGAAATGGCATAAATTTGGATTCTTTTTTCTTGTGCCTCTCTCATTGCTCACAATTGTTTTTGGCAAATTGTACTTTGAGTCCCTAATTCTTTCATTAAGACCATTTATCCTTTTATCCCTTTCTTTCCTAGATTATGTTTCTGCAAAAGAATCTATATCTTCTCTATTCAATAGAACAAAACACTTGTATTCTTGTATTCATTGAGTCATTTTGTGAAAGTAGAAAACCAACTTTATAATGATATCATTCGAATAGATATATGATTTTTAGATTCAACTTTAGAATATTTGCAAACTTGCAAAAAAATGACACTAATATCTTCCGCAACATATTCAAGTATATGCTGGTTTGTTTTTCCATACCATCATGCTCTTAAGTTTACACAAGCTATTAAACATAGATTTACAATAGTTAAAAAGATTTTTGTTTATAATTATTGAAAATATGATAGGGGACTTAGCATAGAAATGCTCAATAGTTGAATACCGTTATTCTTGTTGTTCAGTACATTTGGCTATAAGATCTTGTGATGAATCAAAGAATGGTGTTATAAAACAAAAATAGCAATGCTATATAACTATCATGTGTTCTATACATATTCATTCTAACATAAATTCTAATCATGTGAACAAGCAAACAAAATTTTGGCCTTCTATGAAAATACTAGAAATCCCAAAGATCTAGCTAAGAAAAATGAAATAAGACATCCAAGCAATGCGACAAATTTTGTTTTTTTTCTTGTGATACCTTCAAAATAATCCTATATTTCATTCCACTCTCTCATTGCTCACATTTTGTTTTTTCAAATTGTACTTTGAATCCCTAATGCTTTTACTAAAAATGTTTACCATTTAATATTTTATTCTTTTCTTTCCTAGTTTATTTGCATATTTTAAAATAGATACTTCTACTTCATTGCAAATTACTTTGTATTAAAATAGATGCGTGTAATATTTCCTAAAATTTTCTTGCCAACCTTGTGCTATGTCATTATAGGGGAAATCGTTGATATCTAGATTATTCATTAATACAATCATAAAAAATAATTATTCCAATTATCTTTTGTCATATATGGTAATCTAGATCTAGGGAACAAAATTATCAATGGAGAATTAATCCTAAATGCATAGAATGCTTTTTCATGAAACCAATCAAATATTGAAGCAATTGACCACACATGTGGTTGAATTTGTTTCTCTTGTGAAAATTCCACCATGCACTAGGGGATTGTTTATTTGATGCATTAGAAGTTTAGCTCATTTCCATTATACACAAATTGACATGTGATAAGGAACAATGATCCATTATTGAGCTTCATTGCATTATTGAGACCCTTTAGCTCTATCATCAATAAAATATAATTAAATACTATTTTCCCAGAGGAATTACACAATGTCACAGATATCGAGACATATTTTCATAGAATGTCACTTCCTGTTGCCTGTCAAAGACAACATGACAATATTAAACTATGGGGTGATATTTCCTATATCAAGTGGTTCTCTAGATGAATCTATGTCACATTGTCTATTTGGTCATATAAAAAAATGGCACAATATGTCAATTTCATTCAAACAAAGTTTGGATATATCTATAACATATTGTTCCATGATAAAAATCCATCTTGTGGCCATTTTGAGCCACTTCTATCATATAAATAATTGGATACTCGAAAAACTGTAATTCAAATAACGGTTTCTTATTGATGTGCTCAAGAAATTTTATACAATGACGGAAACATGTCATATATTGTAAAATAATTTCAAAACAACAATTTTAAGTAGCATTATCCATTAATGGTGACTGTCATGATTTGTTGTTCAACATTGTGTCTAAATTGGCATAAGAGTTTGGTGTTTCTTATTTAAGGAAATATATATCCCAAACCTTTTGTAATGCCTTTATTTCACATGAAACCATAAAGATAAGGTTCCTCAATAGATACCTACATCCTAATGTTATTAGCTAGGAGCAGTTTATTATAAATTGGCATGGATATGTGTTGAATTTATCAAGATGAAGTACAAATTATCCAGATTTCTAAATGGAACAGAATGAAATGCATATGTATAATGAAGAAAAACATAGAGATATAATAAAACTTGACTTCTATTAATAAAGAGAACATGTTGAAACTGAAAAATGGAGAATGAAATAAACTTGCTTAAATGGTGGCTGCTTATCTCTGAGAAGATATGTGACAGCTACACTCATTCAAAAGAAGACGAGTACAATGAGGCTCCAAAGGAATTTTTATCATAAAACATAAATAAGAAAAACCTAAACATCCAAAACCCTAACATCGAGATATGAAACACCAAAAGTTTTGTGGGCCTCGATGGGGGTAGTTGACACCTCAATTTCTTGAGGGCGTAACTTTTGCATATGATATTCATTTGGGGTTCTCAATACACTGTTGGAAAGGTATAAATGAGGAGTACAACTTTCATTCAAGGTATAATATACCTCTAGACACATTGTATATGGTTTTGAGAAAAAAAAAACATTGTTTGGGGTGTCAAAATGGCCCCGAAAGTTTAGGACCGCAAAAACTGTAAAAAAAATCCAAAATAGAAAACTGTTATTTGAGCCAGTGGAATAGGTGGTTGGCCATAAATATCCACCTAGATGAGTCCTCCCATTTAAGAATAAATGGTCTCCATTTTATTGAGCACCCACATCAAATGGGGAAACGTCTGCTGAACGTGGCCCTCGGTGAGCCACTTTCCTTGGTGCAGGAGATTCCTTGCTTTCACAATTTGATAGAGATGGATCCTTTGTTGGTGAGTTTCCTTAATCATAATGTCCTTGATTTTATCAATGGCTTCCTATTCCACGTAGACAAGTGTTATAACCCTAAATTTCACCATACATGCATACTTGGCATCAAGCCATCTTACTTGCTATTTTTGCCAAGCCATCACTGAGCAGCTCTTCTTAAAAACACTATTTTTAAATATGTACGTGCCTTGCACCAATATTGCCTGCGTATGTACACTAGTTTCACCACTACTTCCCATGTACTTACGCTAGCTGCACCATTACAACCCACGTATTCTCACAAAATTTGTAAAAATTAAAAAGTTGCAAGGAATTTGTTGAGATTACGGGCTATTGGGTAGTTTCCCAACTTTCCCACTGCCTATAGCCCGTCACCCAACCGAATAACCATCCTTTTTTCATATAAAAGGAGGTGTTGGGGTCTCATTCTAGAGAGAAGCATAAGAACAATGAAACTCTTTCCATTTCACTTTCCCCCCTTGCCCCAAGAATTTGCAGCCACATTGTGAGTTTTGAGCCAGAATTCCCTATTCTTGCCCTTTTTCTCATTCATAAGCCTATGCCTATTCTCTAGAGAGAAGTGTGAGAGGAGAAGGATACGTGGAAGCAGTTGGAGCTTGGTGAAGAGGATCCCAGACCAGGTTCAAGGAGTAGTCACCGATATCATTTGTAAGTGACTTTGTGAGATTAATATAAAGAAGTAATTTTTCCGTCCCTCCATATGATGTGTTCAATCTTTATGTTTGATTTACATTTAATTATGACATCTAACCCACTAATTCATATATAAGATGCATGTTCATAGTTTCTTGTTTGTCTTTTGGTGAATGCAGGTCAGCCTTGGGAGGAGATTTTTAGTTGAGGAACAAACGAACACAAAAGGATCAACACCATACACAGATATTAAGGTAGAGTTACCGGATCCTTATAATTTGTATTTTATGGATGAATGTGGGGTAGTTGTTAAAAGTAGGAGTCTTTAGACGGTTAGATATGCCTGCACGTTGAACCCTAGTGTAGTTCGTAGGGGGGTTTTCCCGCTATAGCAGAATTGGTGACCATACTGGGGAAGCCTCTAGGGTTTTAGGGGGATGTTTTTGGGTGTTTTAATTGGTTTGATTACCTGTTTTGAGTTTTCTGTAAGTTTCTGAGTCTTTAACGGATTCTGGTCTGCCATACCAGTACTCCCTGCTTGGTCATCTTGACTGTTAGTTTTCCTTTTTTGGAATTTACAGAGGTGTACGTGGTCTGCAGTGGGTCTGAACGCATACATACATGCCCTATCTTTGGAAAACCCGCATACATATGCAGGCTACTTAAATGTCAGTAGCGTGCCTATGTCAGGAAGTCTTTTTTTAAGAAGGGGTAGTCAACCTCTTCCCTGTTTAAAGTCATACTTCTCAGGGGTTTCTTGATCTAGTACTGGTCTTTGTTGTTGCAGTCTTTATCCTAGGTTTGACGTCAATTTCTTTATCTTTTAGAGATTTCTTGTGTTCTTTGAAAGGGTTTTTAGACGAGTACGTGAGTTTTTATGTTTATCCTTTGAGGTTCTGTCAGTAACTTCTTGCGATCCACAGTAGACCAGAAATCAACTTCTTTGGTCTTGTATTGTCTTCATTTTTCCATTTTTCTTGCTTTAGAAGAAAAGAAAAAGAATTCATTTTCAAGTTTCTTATTTTGAAGCATAAAAAAAAAATAAAAAAAAAAATCATTGTTTGGCTAAGTAGTTAGGTTAGTTGTCTTTTTAGGAAGAAGAGTGTTTTCTTAAGTTATTTACTGAATGATTAGGACTTCAAGTAGATCATAGTTGAGCAAAATTAAGTTTTAGGTTTTTATTTTAAAAGATCTTAGAAAGGAAGTTAGTTTGAAAAGTTGGTTAAAGAGTTTTCAATTTGCAAATCTTTATTTGTCAAAAGAAGTAATTTTGTTTCTAGCATTTGTTCTTCTCTTTTGTCTCTTAACATACACCGTTAGTTTCATCTTCGTTCCTTTGAATTAAGACATTCCACTTAAAATTAACGCTTAATTAAAAGTAATTAGACTTTATGTTTGTAGGGTCCATCAACTAGACTAGGCTAGAGCCTTGATTTAAGTTGGAGAGGAAACTCTTCAAGGCTATAAAACAAACATAGGAGTTTGTGCTAGGGAGTGTAAAAAGTCCAGTAATGTGGAAATTATCTGGGACCCCACTCTAACACAGGGGCTAAACATGAGGTCGCATGCAGAAAGGTAGCGGAGATAACCCCTCCAAAGCTAGACCAAGCATAGTGAGGAACACATATAGAGGACTTGTCTTGGGATTCTGTTAATCGCATTTGCCATAGAGCTTCGTGGGTCTCAAATCCATTTGAGGTCCTCAGTCATCTTCCGCAACACTTTATTTTGATACCCTCGATAGGTTTTGGGCTTGATACCCTGCTCAGTGCATTCCACCCAATTGTCGACTGTACCTGCCTTGTAATTGTTCACGAGTTGGCAACCTAGTTGCCTTTACTTTAGGGACTTACACAGGTGATTGCAGGGGTATAATGTGGTACCTAGGGCAGACATTGAGCCACACTTTGCAGAGTATACCTAGAGGGTGCTTCTGTGTTTGATTTTCACTTGCACCGATAAGTTTCTCTAGTGTTGGCTGGTGTAATTGTTCTTCCAACTAGTTAGTGGTTTGATTGCTTTATCTCTAGGAACTTTTCTAGTGTGTGTTTGGTATTCAACATTAGAAATCCTTAGTGTGTGTTTGATATTCTCCCAAAGTGGAAGATCAAGAGCCCCATCGGTCACGGAGACTTTTGGGCCTTCCGCCAGTTAATTTGGAGGCACTACCACCACCGCGAAGGTGAAGACTTGAACAGGAAGGGTCATTTGAGGTGACCAGGCCACATGAAACTATGCTCGAGCCAACTCCGAGAGGAGAATACTCGTATCCGGAGGACCCGACTATTTCTGACCTTGGAGCAGAATTTATCGGTCCATATAACCCTCCAATCACTGACGTGTTGGCGCCACTTTTGATACAACTTTTTCCCCCAAGGGTAACGCATCACAAGCGTCAGATAGTCCTGCAAGCAACGATGGGAGAAAATCCTACTTATTCATCGGGGAGTCCTCATACTCCCTCTACAACTTCCACCACTGGGGGTGTTCCACCTCCTAAATCACCTTTGTAGGTCCGAATCACTCTTGTCTCAACCACCTCTACCTCAGGCAGTGATTCAATTTCGTCTATGGCGGTGACCACTGCACTGTTTACACAGAGTGCGACGAGCTCTCCATTTTCATATGGGATGCCCAACTTTGATACGAACTCATTCCTCACCTACTCCACCCTACAGACTATGGTTCTTGGGGAAGGGAGCTCAAACACTCCTCAACAAGGGTCCATGGGGGGCACATTATCCCCCTACAACACCTTCCCTGATGACGGAGGTCACATACCTCCTTCGTCCCCCTTACTCGGGGATTCTTTTCAATAGCCTACCTGGCCGAACATGAACTACATCTTGTTTGGAACAGGTAGTCAAGGACCTTATGCCCATACCATGATGGTGGGTTCTTTGTCGTTCTCTTTGTTTGGCACATTCGGTAAAAATGCATTCTCGTCAGCTGTTGTCTCTATCGGGGGAAACCCTAGATTTGGATCACAAAATCCTATGTAGGGTACTATTCCTGCACAGGGGGAAAACACTTCTCAAGGACCCTGGAATCCGTGGCAAGGATCTAATCCCTTGTCAGGGATGTCGACCGGGGGTAACCCCTTCCATGGTCAATGGAACCCCGAGCAAGGCTCAATACCTATGCCCGTCGGATCGACAGGGGGCAACCCTTTCCAGAACCTTTGGAACACAATGTTGGGAACAATCCCTTCTTATCCCTCAATGTCCTACTATGGGATTTAGCTGATGATGTCTCAACAAGTGCAGTATCCGAATGCTAGCCTAGGCCATGGTTTTTACCAGAAACTGGGCTAGCAACCTAACTTTTCCTGGCTACCTGGTGCTAGCCAAATTCCAGTCTCCTTTCTTCCTGTACATACTCAACAACCCAAGCTACAATTTCTGGCAACGTTGCATTTTCCAGACTTATCAAGATTGTTAAATGAACCAATCTGTCATGATCCGCATTGGCCTCCCATGCTGACAAAGTTTCCATTGGACATTCTGAAGTTTGGAGGTAAGCCTAACGAAGATCCAGGTGATCATGTGACCACCTTTCACCTATGGTGCTCATCCAACTCATTAAGAGATGACTCCATCCAGTTGCATCTGTTTCAATGCACTCTTATAGGGAGTGTCGCGAAATGGTACATCGAGCTCGACTGCTCAAGATACTCTACTTTTGGCAAATTGGCAATGGTTTTTCTAAACCATTTTCAATTACCTATGTGATATGATGCCGACACCAAGTTGCTGGCCAAATTTGAGAAAACAAAGGCTGACCATATCTCAGATCACATCCGAGAATGGCGACGTCGAAAGAGTTTGATAAAAGTACCAGTTCCACCAACATTCTTGCTAGAGTGGTTCCTTAAGTCTTTGGTACCCCAGTTATCTAAAGACGTTGCAACGTTAGGAGTGTTTTCCGAGGAAGAATCGATAATGAGATCTCAACAGCTAGAACTGATATACTCTCAGTTTGGTTTACTGTATGAAGTTTTTCCAGATGCACCGCGGTCCATTCTTGACAGGACTAAACAAAAGTTTGGACCACATGCCGATGGTATCGTTGGTTCAGGACAAACGAATCCTGGTGATGAGTTGTCAAATCAATTACAACAGTTGTCATTATAGCAGACAACGGACAACCAAACCATTGGTTTGGGTGCTCCGCCTACTCAAACTTTGGATGTACACAGTGTGCAATCGACAAACCCGAAGTCCAACCAGAAGGCTGACGGAAAGAAGAAACAATGAAACAAGGGTAAGGGGGATAAGAAACCCACCAATAATGATGGTGGGGGCAACACAGAAAAATTAAAGTCGAAGTATCCGTGTAACCTTTGGATGGAAGACCATCCAACTCACCCGTGCCCTTGGCCTATGGAGGCCCAAAAGTTATTGTCCCAGCAACAACATGTTGTTTTAACGAATCCATTTCCACATGGGAAAAATTTAACTCAAGCCTCCACTAATGAGGATGGGGGAAGTTAGAGACCCCCTTTGTCATCTAGTAGTCCCTCGAACTCAAATGTTTATATGTTGAAAGGTGATGCACATATAGCGACTAGGACACATGATTAGAGAATTCCAGCCAAAAACCCATCTGTTCCTCTCTAGATCGAGAAGACGTTAAGTGAAACAATGACACGCATCCCGAAAGGGGCATTCAAGAAAGCTTCCCACAATCCAAGTGCGAGGGCCACCAAGAACTATTCTGTGGTGGAAGATTTGTCACAAACCCCTTGCATAATGTCTGCTTTGGAGGTCCTCTAGATCTACCCTTCACAGAGAAAGGCTCCGTTAGTTTCCTTAGGATCTGATGAGACTTGTAATCTGGAAACGATTATGCTTGATACGACCAACTTGAAACCTCATCTCCCATATGATGTCACATTTCAGATAGTAGTGGCTTACATCATGAAATATTTTACCTGGAAAATTTTCTTCACGTTGAATGATGAGGGTGCCTCGACATGCGTGATGTCGTTAGTGTGTTGGAAGGCCATTGGCCAACCCATTTTTTCTACATCACCTACTCTTCTTATCACTTTCGATGGTCGTTCATTCAGACCACACATAATCATTCCTTCTTTCACTGTGCAGCTAGGAGGAAAGACCGTGTGTGTCAAAGTTGAAGTGGTCGATGCACCTCGACTATAACCTCTTGTTAGGAAGGAGTTGGACCTATTCTATGCATGCAGTGGTTGCCACAGTTTTCTGGGTCTTGTTGTTCCCACACGAGGGCCAGATCATGTCCATTGATCAGTTGTATTTTCTTGTCTTGACCCTTCATCGGGGGTATCCACGGTCCCGATGATTGATAATCCAAAGCCCTGCATCGTCGATATAGGGGTTGGTTTGTGCCCGCCTTTGATGGGTACTTTCGATTACCCTCCCCTGTCTGACGATGTCAAGTTCATATCGGATGTTCCCAACCAGCCTAAGGCTAAAATATTTCAAGTTACGTCATTCCATACGACTTACTTTAATGATTAGTGGACTCTTCCTTCCCCATCGGCCACGATGGAAGGGACAAGGCATCATGGCATGGCCATGATTTTTTCTGCGATAGAGGTTGTGTACTCTATAGTCCAGCAAGCTTCCGCCGACCTTGATCTGACTCTCGCATAGGAGTTAGATCCAGTTTTCGAGCCTGCTTGGGCTCAAGGTTCGCTCGCGACTACCGATTCCTTAGACTTGGTCTTTCCCTTTGAAGAGGTGATTATAGAGGCATTGATTAGTCCATACAAATCCTCGGATGATCCCCACCATAGATCTTATTTTCTCCTGGAGTTAGGAAGAATTGAGGCTGGTGAATTTGTGTTGACTATGACTGGAGATCGGTATTTTCCTATCAATGCTTTTTCTATGCACGCAGTTTACGTCGAAGGTAATATGGAAAATATCGCTAAAAGGATACCTATCAATATCTATAGAACCCTTGGCATCGTGGATAATGTCTTCAGCGTAGAAGACTACTCCCCCGAGGAGATTCAAATCTACACTGATTTATTTAAAGAATTTCACGATGTTTTTTCCTAGTCTTACGAGGAAATTCCAGGCATTGATCCAAGAATCGTCGAACATGAAATAACGACTTACCCTAACACCAAGCTAGTCCATCAGAAGCTTCATCTGGTTAATCCTCAGAATGTAGCATCTATTAAGGCTGAAGTACAGAAACTACTCAAAGTTGGTTTCATATACCCCATCCAATTGACTTAATGGGTATCAAATCCCATTGTGATCAACAAAAAGTAGGGAACAATTCATGTATTTACGTACTTCCATGATTTTAATAAGGCCTCTCCAAAGGATAATTTCTCCACCCTATTCATTGACCAGATCGTCGATGAATGTGCAGGCTGTGAGGTATTTTCTTTCATGGATGGTTTTTCGGGATACAATCAGATATATATTAATCCCAAAGACCAGCATAAAACAAATTTTATCTGTCCATGGGGTACATTTTCTTATCAGAAGATGCCTTTCGGCCTGAAGAACGCTGGAGCTAATTTTCAGTGAGCCATGTATTTTTCTTTCCATGATCTCAAACACATAGTCAAGGCCTATCTCGATGATTTCCCATCATGATCACGTAAGATATCTGATCATCCCACACACCTTTGACTTATCTTTGAGCGATGTCGCTACTATTAGATTCACTTGAATCCTAACAAATGCAGTTTTTGCACGACATCAGGTCATCATTTAGGTTTTATAGTTTCTACAACAGGGATCATGGTCGATCCTCAAAAGGTTGAGGCAATAGTTCAATTGCCTCCCCCGTGCACATTCTTTCAGCTTCATAGTTTACAGGGAAAATCCAATTTTATTCGGCGTTTTATTGCAAACTATGCCGAGATCACAAAAGGGTTTATGCATATACTGAAGAAGGGTGTTCCTTTCCATTGGGACGTAGCCTCTCAATGCTCTTTCGAAGCGTTGAAATGCACCCTCACGTATGCTCCTCTGCTCCGACCCCCCAATTATAATAAATATTTCTTATTGTACTTGGCCACTGCAGAGTTGACCATCAGTATGGTCTTAGTTCAAGAGGACGATCTGCTTGAAGAGCATGTGATTTATTACCTGATCTGAGGCCTGGTTGGACCAGAACTCGACTACTCCCATGTTGAAAAACTTGCGTTGGCAGCAATACATGCTATCCAATAGTTCTATCATTATATCTTGTTCCATAAGACCACCGTCATTGTCATGGTGAATCCATTTCAATATGTGTTGACACGACACGTCATCGACAGAAATATCAGTAGATGGATAGTTATCCTCTAGGAATTTGACTTGGATTTTGTTTCAGCAAAATCTAAAAAGTCATTGGTCTTTGCAGAACTTATCTCAGAACTTTCGTTCGAGTCAGGTGATTTTACGCTCGAAGAATCACCAATTAAAGGAGATCTTTTTTTGATTTCATCCTCGGACCCCTGGTATGGTGATATACTAGTCTATCTCCAGACTTTGAAGTGCCCCACGACTCCTTCTTGCGATGAGCATAAACGTATATGCCATTAGGAAAAGAACTATATCATACTCGAGGACACTTTATATCATCGAGGTGTAGATTGCATCCTTCGCCGGTGTCTCACTCATGAAGAAGTAGAACTCATTCTTAACAACTGCCACATTGGAGCATGTGGTGGTCATCTGTCTAGGTTGGAAACAACCCAAAAGATTCTACGAGTTGGTTACTTTTGGATGACGTTAATCAAGGATTGCATTGAATTGGTCAAGAAGTTCCACCCATGTCAGGTCTTCTCTCGGAAGATGAGTGCACACCACGCTCCTATGTTTCCTGTCATTATAGTTGGCCCCTTCACTAAGTGGGGGATTGATTATACTACATGACACCCCCCTTCAGCTAGGGGGCACTGTTATATCATTGTAGTAGTAGACTACTTCACAAAGTGGGTCGAAGCTATGTTGACATTCAAATATGATGGCGAGACAACAACTCTCTTTTTGTTCAGTTAGATAATAACAAGGTTCGATATCTCGAGGGAGATTGTCACTAACCATGGTAGTCACTTTCAGAAAAAAATGATGTCCGAGTTAACGTCAAAGATTGGGTTGAGGCAAGAGAATTCATCACCTTACTACCCACAAGTGAATGGTCAGGTGGAAGCTGTGAATAATTCCCTCAAGACTATTTTGCAGTGAATGATAAATTTGACCAAGTCAAATTGGAATTTGATGTTGTACTCAACATTGTGGGCTTACCAAACGTCTGTAAAGAATGCAACCAGTTTCTCACCTTTTCAACTCATTTACGGGATGGAAGAAGTCTTTCCAATAAAGTTCCAGATCCCATCTCTAAAGTTGGAAGTACAGTTATTTCCAAACACTTCACCGCTTGAGCAACACTTATTATATCTTGAGCAACTCGATGAGCAACATCGTGATGCATCCTTGGCTAACGAGGCTCATAAGAAAAAAGTCAAGTGTCATTATGATCGGTCTGTTCATCCTCAAATTTTCTCCAAAGGTGACCTTGTCTTGGTCTATGACCAAGATAAGGATCCCCTGGGGGCAGGCAAGTTCAAACCCATGTAGTTTAGAACTTTCATTGTGAAGGAAGTATTAAATAAGGGAGCTTATTGTCTGGTTGAATTCAAAGGGAAAGCTTTGCCAGAGCCTAGAAATGGGCTCTACCTCAAGAAGTATTACTTGTAGGTGGGTTGCCTTGGGTGACTTATTGTATATATGTATAGTTCTTATACAATTTGGTTTTTGTCTTTTTGTTTTATGGACGTGTAGTTTTTGATGTCATATTTTTCATTATGGCAGATGTCAAGTGAATCAGAGGTGTTCATTGGGTTCACGGACGGTGCTAGCCGACACACTTGGAGGCTTGCTTCCGCAGCTTGGGTGATATTCACACCTCAAGGCCAGTTGCTATCTTTTGGAGGTATTTGTTTTGGTGAAGCCACAAACAATTTCGCCGAATACAACGTAGTAATAGAGTTTCTTTGTGACTCTTTGTCGCATGGTATCTCTCATCTCCAGGTCTACTTAGATGCATAGCTGGTTGTGTCCCAGTTGAATGGGGTTTATCACATTTATGATCCTACTCTACACCGATGATTCCTTAAGGTACATCTCTCAGAACGAGGCTTTGATTACATTAAGTATATCCATGTTCCTAGGAGATTGAATCAAATCATAGATACTCTAGCTAATCATGTATTATATTGACATATTGCACATACATAAGAAAAAGCACACACATACACATGTACATACATTGTAAAAGTATAATCCATAAGACATAAAAGATGTAAATACACACACACACACACACACACACATATATATCAAAAGTCTCAGAGTACATAGGTGGGTGCAAGAACCTCAAAAAAGTTATATATCCAGTATACAATGCGAGGCTTATGCCCTAAAAAATATGCAAAGAGTGTCCTCGGCACGTAAGTGGTCCACCGGCCTAAAGATAAGCACGAGGCATGTTGGCCTTGCCATAGTGAACTACAACGTTTGCCAAATGCCAAAAAATTTGGATCCAGGTCCGTGGCACCCCAACAACATGAGGCTGCATAGATGATGGGAGATCCTTGATCTCAGCCATGGGCATAGTATGGGTGAGTGCAGTCAAGTTCCTCTCGACTCATCTCAATACTCTCTCAACCTCTCCAGCTGGAGGTCCCCTTGCTACCGATACTAGTTCGACAACCATTGCTGGTACTGCCTCTGGTCGAGGACATCGCCTGCTCCATGAAAAGTCTGCTAGACGCACTGGTCCCACATATGTACATAGCAGATACATAATTTTTAGGTACTCTGGTACACATAAAAATGATATATATAAAAAGAAACTAAAAATTAAAAACTGTTAAAAGAAAACATACCTATCTCTCCTCGCTCTGCTTCGGGAGGTACGTGCATGTTAGGTTCCCTGGAGAAGTTGATCTCGGCATAGGGGTACTCTTCTATAGATGGAATCTGACGACACCACTAGTCAAAGAAAGTATCATTGAAGGCCTCAATGGTCCTCCCTCCCCCCTATCAAAACAATAATGATACCCATCTACACACTGCTAGGAAGGAAGCCACGTGCCCCCGTACTGTCTCTCGCAGACTAAGACTGGGTACCCTCTCGAAGAAGAAAGATAATAGAATAGTCCCGAACCCAAAGTTTTTTTTGTTCCACCCACGACACTCTGTGAGTTGTCTCTTCATGCACTCTAGAATGGTTGTGCTCCAGTCGAACACTCGTGCATTTAAGAACTGTCCTACACAATGCATGTGCACCCAAGAGGCCTGATGTAAGATTGTGGATCTAGTGATCCGCCCAATAAGTAAAACTATCAGTTTTAGTGATAGGTTGGTAATTTTGTGGATTGACACCTAAGAACCCACATTGTTTGTTCTGGCCTTGCAGTATTTTCTGATCAACCCGAAAATGTTGTAAGGCCCAGGGGGAAAAGCACAAAGGTTGATTGGTTCCCCTCTCCTTGAGAGGCCAGTCAAAAAATAAATATCCTCAGTCGTTGGAGTCAAAGACTACCCCTCGAGCATAAATTCCTCTACATCTGGGTGCCAGTAATCCACCAAGGGATTCAACAGCCTGGGTTGTGCCCTCATTACTGGACATCGAAAGAATTTCCACAACCCACATTTTTTTAATGCAGCAACAACAACAGGGTCTTCCTTGACCAAAGAATCAATGTCCTCATGCTCCCTCTCTCTCCAATGGACATACATCCTGTTACAGACAAGTTCAAAGGAGAGGTAATTCTTGTGTTCTCAATTTTTTCCATGTTCTTGAGGGTGTACGCGGGCTGTATTGAGCACATTCACATAGGCATGTGGGCAGATTGTTCTCTGCCCGTGAGGATACACAGGCTTTCCTTGGATAGCCCATGTATGCGCAGGGCCAACCTTTTTTAAGGGTGTGCGCCCCCCAAAAAACTAAAACAAATGAGAAAGGGAAGTATTGAAATACAAGAGAGGTTGATTTGTACTTACTTGGTCAGAGCATAAGTTTTTTTCGTCCTCTGAAGCTCCTGGAATCAACTCTTTTAGCAAATGGGTCTTTTTGGCTTTTTGGTCAATTCTCAAGTTACAATGGTGATAATGAGCCGCCAACTTCTATTTATAGACTTTTTGGCCCTTTCTGTCATTTTTTGGACCCTTTTGTCATTTTTTCAGGCTTAAAAATCATTTAACATGGTTCTTGAGTTTCTCATTGGATGTTACAATACTCTTCACTTTTTGTTTGGAAAAGGTTTTAGGAGATGGGTCGATTTTTAAAGATTCTTTGGTAAAAGTCGTTTTTCCAAGTTTTTGCATTTAAGTTAGAATTCCACCTCCATTTTTTGCTTCTCGTTGTCTTTTCCACTTTGACATAGAATCGATCCCACCGAATTGTGACACAGAACCATCATTGCTGCTTTAGAAGTGTCGTAATTTAGTGGTAGAGCCTACCTCCACATGGATGCCTTAGGTAGATCCTGGTTGCATTTTGGTGTCCATGTCGGTGTTAATGAATTTAGGCTTGGGAGTCCTTGTTAGTCTTGAACTGATTACGAGATTGAGCCTCATACATCTGATATGTTATCACTCTTGACCTCACCCTCGGGACTCCCACAAAACAGGTCTTCTTTTAAGCCCTTTCTAGACCCTCTAAATATGAAAAGATTGTCGAGCGATCATTTTGTCCTTCATGCTCTCCAAACTAAAATATGAAGGAACGTCTGTCCAGGAGTAGTTTACCTCTTTTTCGGTCTGGACAGTCAATTTTACGAATAAAGGTACACTCTAGGAACTCCAGTTTGCTAGAAGAGTATTCTCAGGCATAAGTTTAACCCTTTTTTGGGCCCGAGGGACTAAATTTAGGAAAAGGGAACCCCTACAGAGTCCATAGATAAGATCTTTTCAAACTCCCTAAAATTGAAAATATTGTCGAGTGACCTTGTTCCTTCACACTCGTTAAATTGGTCCAGAAGAACATACTATACGGGCTCCATAGTTAAGCTCTATTCAGACTCCTTAAAATTGAAAATTTCGTTGAGCGACCTTGTTCTTTCACACTCGTTAAAATGGTCAAGAAGAACACATTGTATGGAGTCCATAGTTAAGCTCTTTTCAGACTCCTTAAAATTGAGAAGATTGTCGAGTGATCTTTTCCTGCACATGTCTCCTTGCTATGAAAATTAGTGTGTTCCTTGCACTTGGAACTAGTATGCTTGTGACACTCATTCCTCCTTTGTAACGTAGCATTCTTTTATTATTTTCCAAGCTCTTCAAAATATTGAAAAAGACAAAAAAATCAAATATACCCCCAAAAGAGGATGGGAAAAGTATTTTCTTTTTATGGCAGCACAATGAGTCACCCTTGGACGAAGCACATCCTTTCGTTTGTTCGTCAAGATTTGGAATTTAATATGACCTTAGGAATTTTTTCTCATAACATAGAGTTGTGTCCTCCTCCATTTGGTTATTCTTCCAAACACACGGAGAGTTTGCGTTGCCTCCTAATCGTAAAGTTATGTCAATGTCTTGTTGCCTGAGTCTGATCATCGGTCGTTCTATTTTCCAAGGGAAGTTTTACCCAACTTGAGTCATCCCTTCTGCATTTTGTCTCTTGACCTCATGACCAACCATCCCGAAAGTCCAATCAAGTCCTTGTTCAAAATCAATGAAGTTACTTGCCTGATCACCAAGATCCTTTTGTTTATTCACGAGGATTCATCAAAGACCTCTAGGTAGTGAATTTGTATGCTCACATTACACTCCTACCCGAGTTTGAATATCTTGATGTTGTTTCTTGAGCTCTGAAGGCCTCATTTCCAACCATCAGGCATCATATGGCTTCTTGAAGATGAATACTATACATGTATATCTTTGATATTGAGATGTAGATCCATTATGATTTGCTCCCAGCTACATTTTATATAGTTATATGACATACATCTACAGTGTATTTGATTGGAAACCATGATTTATTTCATCCCGAGCATGGGTATTCCCGCCTCGGTGAGAAAATTGCTATTTTGTAGATGGCACCTCCCGAACTCTAGTCTCGGGCTCACTCGCTTCATACGTTGGTAAAGATTTGTAATGTATTTCGACCATCAGATGATATTTTGAACTCACACATTAGGGGGCATTTTTTATAACCCTAAATTGCACCATACATGCATACCTGACATCAGGCCATCTTACTTGCTATTTTTTCCAATACATCATTGAGTAACTCTTCTTAAAACCACTATTTTTGAAGATGTATGCACCTTGCACCACTACTGCCCACGTATGTACGCTAGCTGCACCACTAATTCCCGTGTACGTACGCTAGTTGCACCATTGCAACCCGTGTATGCTCACAAAAGTTGCAAAAATTAAAAAGTTGCAAGGAATTCATTGAGATTACGGGCTATTTTGTAGTTTCCCAATTGTCCCACCACCTATATCCCGTCACCCAACATAATAACCATCCTTTTTTCATATAAAAGGAGGTGTTGGGGTTTCATTCCAAAAAGAAGTATAAGAATAGGGAAACTTTGGCCATTTCACTTTCCCCCCTTGCCCCAAGAATTGCAGCCACATTCTGAGTTTTGAGCCAAGATTCCCTATTCTTTCCCTTTTTCTCATTCATAAGCATATTCCCATTCTCTATAGAGAAGTGTGAGAGGAGAAGGATATGTTGGATTACTGAGAGGAGGGGTGAATCTGTAATAACGTAATTATAATCCTTTTTCTTCAAATGTTATATCAATGTAGAATTATTATCCAATAACGAGCAGTAATAAATAAACAATCACGCACATACACAATACACCAGTGTTTTACGTGGAAACCCAAATCAGGAGAAAACCATAGAATTCTTTTTCTTATATGTCTTGAAGAATTACATTCATTGGAAGCACCAACTTCCTTTGTTTTCCAGCTGCAACTGGAAGGAGGCTCCAACCCCCTAGTTTCTCAAGCTACAACCTAAGGGAATCTCCAACTCCTCAAATATCTGGCTACAACCAGGAGGCTAAAACCCCCAATGTTCTCCGGCTACAACCGGAAGGTGGCTACAACAACCTGTCCTTGCCCCTTCCTGCCACCTTGAAGTAGAAGTAGAATGATGGAACCATTGTCATACTATCACTGTGAGATATACCACTGTAAACCTGTACCAATAAATCAGAGCCATGCATCAACCTGTACCTCAACCTGTAATCAACCTGTAATCAACTTGTACCATAAACAAGTGCATCAACCATGCACCAACCTGTAATCAACCTATACCATAAACAAGTGCATCAACCATGCACCAACCTGTAATCAACCTGTACCATAAACAAGTGCATCCAACCA
>ML796910.1:48067-66992 GCA_009831015.1 Picea engelmannii | reverse complement strand
CATTTTTAGTTGTTCGAACTGACCTCTGTAAGTTTGAAGCTTTGTTGTTTTGACTTTTGAATCTCCTTCATAAATATTTCGAAGCTTGTCCCAAATCTCTTTAGCAGATTTACAATGTGCAACTTTGGTGAATACCATATCACCGAGACCATTCAAAAGTGCATTTATGGCTTTGGAATTATTTTCACCGAGTTTCACTGCTTTGTCACTTGTTGGTGGAGTTGTTGGTGCTGTGTATCCATCTACAATTGATTGCCAAAATTGAAATCCCTGTGCCTGTATATATGCCTTCATCCTTATGCTCCAAAAAACATACTTCTATCCATCAAAGTGTGGTATTCCATTTTTATACGAGTTGGTACTCTCCATGATCTACCTTTCAGTGGTTAAACTAATTTTTGAAGGAACCTTCTCTGATACCAATTGTTGGATTACTGACAGGGGGGGTGAATCAGTAATAACATAATTATAATCCTTTTTCTTCAATTGTTATATCAATGTAGAATTATTATCCAATAATGAGCAGTAATAAATAAACAATCACACACATACACAGTACACCAGTGTTTTACGTGGAAACCCAAATCGGGAGAAAACCACAGAATGATTTTTCTTATATGTCTTGAAGAATTACATTCATTGGAAGCACCAACTTCCTTTGTTTTCTAGCCACAACTGGAAGGAGGCTCCAACCCCCTAGTTTCTCAAGCTACAACCTGAGGGAACCTCCAACTCCCCAAATCTCTGGCTACAACTAGAAGGAGGCTACAACCCCCAATGTTCTCCAGATACAACCGGAAGGTGGCTACAACCAGCTGTCCTTGCCCCATCCTGCCACCCTAAACTAGAAGTAGAATGATGGAACCACTATCACACTATCACTGTGAGATATACCACTGTAAACCTGTACCAATAAATAATAACCATGCATAAACCTGTACCTCAACATGTAATCAACCTGTAATCAACATGTACCATAAACAAGTGCATCAACCATGCACCAACCTTTAATCAACCTATACCATAAACAAGTGCTCAACCATGCACCAACCTGTAATCAACCTGTACCATAAACAAGTGCATCCAACCATGTGCCAAGTATGTACCAATCATGTGTCAACTACTCATCAACTATGAATCATCAATATCTACCAACATCATCAACGATACACCTCATGTATGTGCGCCAACTCATCATCTACTTGTCTCAACCATGTACTCAACATGTACCTCAACCAAAATCCCTCATCAATTTCATCATCCAAATATGATTTGTAGCTCTGTAATAGACCTGGTGCAATGTGACATCAATGGGACCCAATGATTGAAATCACAGCTCCACCTGAAAGTGTCTATGGTCAATCGAGCTATGGAGAGATTTGTTGTAGATTTGTTGAACATAGGGGAGACTCTCATCCCATGTGCATGGATGCTTGGAGTTGTACATAATCACGATATGAACTATCATCTGATTAATGAAATATTTTTGGCCATCGGTTTGGGGGTGAAAAGAAATGGATTTGGTGATCTTGGTGTCCAATAGTGACTAGAGGCTCAACCAAATTTTTTTGAGAAACATGTTGTACCGATCTAAGATGATGGTTTGTAGTATCCAAAAATGTACCCACACTCGTTCGAAGAAAATATTGGCAAAGGCCTCCGATGTGATACTCTTCTTGCAGGCTATCAGAATGGACATATTATAAAACTGATCAACAACCAAAAAAACAAAGTCATCTCCTTCTTTGGTTGAGTAAGGCTAGACATGTAGTCCATATATGGATTCCTAGGGCCTGTCAAGAGTTGGTAGAGGGGAATACATGCCTTGATTCTTAGTGGCTGGTTTGGTAATGTTTCATGTAGTGCAGGGCCTGATATAATTTTTGACATCCTGTCAAAGTTTTGGCCAATAGAAATTCTTCTGTAGTATGGACACGATATTTTTCATGCCCAAATGTCCTACCATCCTACTGTAGTGAGATTACCAAATTAGATTTGCATGCTTTCTTGAAGGAACTTAGATGTGTCCCATATGGCATAACTATTGAGCATATTTGTTCATTGATGTCAACATGGCACACATATAGTATAGCATAAAGTTGGCGCACAAGAATAGTAAGTGTTTGAAAGGATGTATGTCGCAAAGTTGGTGCACAGGTAGAGGAAGTGTGTGGAAGGATTATTTCAATTGTACTATCACAAATCCTCAGGAAATGAAAATTATAGAATAAATCGTGAAAGGTAAAAAACATAAGTGCACAGAAATATTGAAGGAAGAAGGGACCAATGGTGAAAAATAAATCAGGAAGCAATTGATTCTGCTAGGAGTGCACGTGGAATAGGAGGATGATGTATGACACAGTTCAAAAATAAAGAAGAATAACAAATTCCCTTATCCTCTTTTGCAGAGTGAATAAACAGATGTGTGTGCTGGAACACAATGATGGATTTGCAAAGATCGCATGGTGCCTTGATCAAATCAAGGAGTGACAGAGTGGACTGCAATGGGACTACTTTATCCATGTAGCAGATTCTTTGTAAACTAGAATGTGAATTAATGCGACAATGGATGATATGGAAAAAAAATAAGTATTTGGTCTATTTGAGTTAGTCAAAATTTCTAAAACATAAGTTTTTCCACATATAACTAACTGGATTTTGATTTGGTCAAAACATGTCCACAATGTAACTATCATGTGTCCACATACTTTATTTACACAAAAGTGTAGTTGAAAGAAGTTTGATCTGGTCAATTTTTTTCCACAATGTAACTGTTATGCAAACACATATAGGAAGGGGAACTTAGGAAAAAAACTATAATTAAGGATGTGATCTGTTTGATTTTTGAAGATGATAAATAGAGAAGAAAAAGGATTAGTAACTATTCAAAGAAACTAAACTGGAGACTCATCAGATCAATTTTTGTAGAGAAAAGTTTAATTCTGTAAAAATATTTCTTAAACATATTTTAGGGTGGCAGGGTGATTCTAGGGTGAGTTGAAGTTCACAAAGGATTGGTGTCCTCATTATCAGTGACAGGTTGGTTCCTAATAGGATTGGTGTCCTCATTATTTGCGACAGGTTAGTTCTTGAGAAGATTTGTGTCCTCATTTGTGATAGGTGGTCTCTTGTCAAGATGAATAATTGTAAATTGTAAGTTAGTGCTGGTATAAGAGCATAAATGAAGATGTTTTGTGGTTTTCTCCCACATTGGGTTTCCACTTAAAATTTCTGGTGTAATGTGTTTTCTGTGTTGTGTTTTTTGTTATGCATATATTGTTGAGTAGGTAATATATTCTAAACAACTATAATATGTTGAAAAGGAAAGAAAATTTAGAAATTTGATACAATACAGATTCACCCTCCCTCTCAGTATTGTTATAAATTATAACAATGGGTATCAGAGAGAAAGTATCTCCAATAACAACCTAACAACTAGAAGGAATATCACATAGAAAGTATGTCAAGTCAAGATTATTTTTCTTCTTCAACCATACCTCCTTTGTTCAATGGAACAAATTTTGCATTCTGGAAAATCAAGATGAAAACCTACTTGATGTTTCTTGGTATGGAAATCTGGCATATTGTGGTAGATTGTTATAATATTCCAACTACTCTTCCAATTGATGAAGCTGGTAATAAAAAATACTACATTAATGCAAGAGCTATGAATTCCATCTAAGGAGGACTTGAAAAAATAGAATTTTTCAAAGTAATGCAGTTGGAATATGCAAAGGAAATATGGGACAATCTGATAAACAATTATGAAGGAGACGACAAAGTAAAGTTGGCCAAATTTCAAGCCTACAGAATGCAATTTGAAAGCCTAAGAATGAGTGAAGAGCAAAATGTCACATGTTTATTTATTAGAATAGATGAGACTTTGAACACTATGAAAGGGCTAGGTGGGAATATTGAAGAAGCTATAATAGTTTAGAAGGTAATGAGATCTCTTCCCTCAAGACTTGATGAAACATTTTATGCTATAGAAGAAATTCATGAACTAGATAAACTGACTATGGAAAGGTTGCATGAAATTCTAACTGCTTATGAGATGAGAAATAAGAAAGAACAACCATATCTAAATGATGCAGTATTCAAGGAATCAATCAAATCATCAACATCTCAAGATCATGATTCATCAACACATTTTTCATATGAGTAGGATGCTAACTTTTTAAGGAAACTAAAGAGGGGCTCCGAAAAATATAAAGGTATGTTACCATTTAAATGCTTTCATTGTGGTAAAGTTGGTCACTTTGCATCTAAATTTCCTTTTAAACATAACAACATCAATGAAATAAAAGGCAAGGAAAAACCTAGGGAGAAAAACGTTGAGCATATGTTGTCATTGATGTCAGCATGGCACACATGCAGAGGAAGTGCGTGGAAGGCTTGAAGTGCAGATAGATAGTATGGAGAAAAGTTGGTGCATAATTAGAGGAAGTGCACAAAATGATTCTTTCTACTGTACTATTGCATATCCACATGAAATGGAACTCGTAGAAAAAATCGTGAAAGGTTGAAAATAGAAGTGTGAAAAATGATTGAAGGATGAAGGGATCAATGACACAAAAAAATTCACATAAGTGATTGAGTCTTCCAGGAGTGCATGTAGAATAGGAGGATACTATACAACATAGTTAATAAGTGAAGTGGAATGTGAAAAATTCCCTTGTCCATGATCACAAAATGAATCAACGGATGTTTATGTCATAGTGCAACGATGTTTTGAGAAAGTGACAAGTGACATAGTGAACTGCGATGGAGTGTGTGAAACATTGCACAGATTAAAATCTATAGTGCGCCTTGAGCCAGTGCAATGAATGGTGTAGTGGAGTGTGACAAGATGAAGTCCAAAGTAGAATGCGACAGAACAAGTCATCAGGGGAGAACTTACAGTCTAATGGGGTGATTAAGTAAGCACATTGCATGATGGGTGCAAAGGATGAAGACTTGTGACTTAAGTCTTACTCTTTGGTTCTATCTGCGCAATGGATGCTTTATAGACTAGAATAAAATTATTTCATTATTCTTCAGGAGATGCACATATAATCTATACCATAGTCATAAGAAGACTTGGTCCATTTTCTTTTGTCAGTGTTTTTTCACAATGTAACAGTCATGTGTCCACATACTTTTTTTAGATAAAATTGTAACTGACAATATTTTGATATGGTCAAAATTTGTCCACAATATAACTGCCATACTTTTTTTAGACAAAATCGTAACTGGCAAGATTTTGATGTGGTCAAAGTTTGTCCACATTGCAATTGTTATGTGTCCACATTCAGGAAGGTGAACTCGGGAAAATTAGTATAATTATGGATGTGATATAATCATAAAGTGAACATGAATTGAGGTGGAAGATGACACGGTAACACTTAATATGAATAGAAATGTAACGTTGTCAAGATGTGTTGAAAGATTTAGTAATGTAACAAATTTTTATGATTTTAGGGTGGAAGGGTGGTGCTAGGGTGAATTGAAGCTCACTCAAGATTGGTGTCCTCATTTTTTTAATAGGTCGATGCCCAAGAGGATTTGTGTCCTAATTATCTATGATAGGTTGGTTCCTAAGAGGATTGATGTCCTCATTTTCTATGACAGGTGGGTTCCTGTTGAGCTAAAAATTTATAACTTGGAAGTTGGTTCTTGTAGAATAACATAAAGAAGATGTTTTGTGGTTTTTTCCCGTATTGGGTTTCAACATAAAAATATTTGTGTACTGGATTCACTGTGTTGTTTAGATTTATGCTTTTATATTTCATTAAGTGTGCACTTCTAAATAACTTAGACGAATATTTTGATTTATTCTTGTATATATCATTAAATGTGCATTTCTAAATAATTTAACTGGTTGAAAGGAAAGAGAAACACATAAGGTTAATGCAATACTATTCACCCCCTCCCCCTCTTATTATTTCTATGAGTATCAACAATTGGTATCATAGTGCAAGTTCCTTCACTTACAATACAACTGCTGGAAGGAACATCACACAAAAAGTATGCTTTTTCAACGAAACCTCCTTTGTTCAATGGAACACATTTTTCATTTTTGAAAATCAAAATGAATACCTACTTGATATCTCTTTGCATGGAAGTCTGACAGAGTGTGGTAGATGGTTATAAAATCCCAACAACTGATGAAGATGGTAAGAAATATTACTATAGTAATGAAAAATTTATGAATGTTAGCCAAGGAGGAATTGTGGAAACAAAATTTGTTAAAGTGATGAAGTTGGAATCCACAAATAAAATATGGGACAAACTAGTAAAATGTTACGAAGGAGACGAGACAGTAAATTTGGCCAAACTTCAAGTTCCCAGAATGTAGTTTGAAAGCCTAAGAATGAGTGAAGATGAAAATATTGCAGGTTTGTTTCTCAGAGTCGATGAGACAGTAAACACCATGAAACGGTTAGGAGAGGAAATTAAAGAATCTATGGTAGTTCAGAAGGTACTAGGATCTCTTCCCTCAAGACTTAATGCAAATGTCGCAACTATAGAAGAAATCCATGAACTAGAAAAACATACTATGGATAGGCTCCATGGAATTCCGATTGCTTATGAGATGAGAACTAGGAAAGTACATCCATATCTAAAGGACACAATCTTCAAAGAATCAGTCAAATTGTCAACCTCTCAAGATCATGATTCATAAGAACACTTCTCATATGAAGAAGAAGATAACTTTTTGAGGACGTTGAAGAGGGGCTCTAGAAAATTTAAATGTATGTTACCATTTAAATGTTTTCATTGTGGTAAAGTTGGTCATTTTGCCTCTAAATGTCCTTTTAAAGGAAATAACACCAATAAAAATGAAAGAAAAGGGAAGGATAAACCTAACAATTTTAAAAGGAATAGTTTTTATTCAAAGGATGATAGTAGTAGCACTGACGAAGAAGAATATGAGATAGATCAAATTCAAGATGAAAAACTTCTCATGGCTTTGGAACAATACAAATATGATCAAACAAACACAAAATATTTTGAAGTTGTAGTAGACATGGAAGGAGAACTCATTAGTTCTTTGCAGGAAATCTCCCAACTCAAAAAAAAGAATAGACTAAGAAAAGAAAAATTGTAGGTCTACCAGTATGTATACAAGCTCTTCCCATCTTCTTAACCCAGGCTCATTGTCCTGAAGATGGATCCTGATTTGGATCCAAAGCATCGACAGTCTATTGAAAAAACTATGGCTATTCTGATCAAAACCAAAAATCCCAACCACATAAATCTCACTAATCAAAGACAATATTGTCAGTAAAGAAATATTGATCCTAAAAATTCAGCTAAAAGAAGACAAAATAAAGGAAGAAGTATTGATAAATCAGATAAAAGAAAAGGAGAATATCTGCGACAAACTAGAAGAATAAATATTCTCCTTAAGAAAAGATCTAGAGAAATCCAAGACTCAAATAAAATTCATAAAAGGATATGAAACTCTAGATAACATTCTAAGCAATTAGAGATCACTAGATGACAAGACAGGGTTGGGATATAAGGAAATTCTAAAAAATTTCAAAGGTGATTCAAGAACCAACATGATATCTAGTGAGAAGCCTATAAGATATGCAAATGTTCTCAAGGGAAACAATAGTTAGCCTAATGATCTGGGGGATCAATTTTTTCTCAAAAATAAAAGTGCTCAGAATCACTTCAAACCTAACATGTGTGCAGGTCTCGTCGTTATGAACCCAACACAACTTGAATGGGCTCAAACATACATTGTATGAGAAAGATGTCATGTTCTATTCATTTTTCCAAATAGGAAAAATGTTGCTGACTATGCAGTCTGTACAGTGCTGATGTGGAAGCTAACCATACAGGTTGTATGGTCATACATTGATGTGGCAAATGAGTTGTAATGTTGACTAAGCAGGCTCAGTGGCAGATGGGTGAATCATTTTATGACAAGTGTCATTGTTGTGGGTGAATGTAATGGTGCCATGTGGCCCAGTCATGGGCTGCCACATGGCACCCCTACAGTGTTTGGCATCGGTAAAATTTTGTGACTCCATAGGAGTTGAACCCGCGATCTCCGGGCGAGGGGGGGGGGNGGATGAGCTACCAGCCCACCCACACGATGTGACTTAACCATATATGGTGCGAATTATTTTTGAATTCCATCCAATGTTATAGCGACGGACTAAAGGGTTGGGGCCTAGCCCCAACCCCCGACGCATACAACATAAACCATTTCATATAACCTCAATTCAACGCTGGAGTGTGAGAACTCCAATTGATAGCCCCGATCCTTTGTAATAGACCCGAAGAATATACCATATTCTCGGACCTTACTCCTTATGTGCGCAGATGGATACAAAAATTGGCGTTTGTTTAGCCCCTGGTTTATAGCTTTAAAACATGACCATACCTTTAAAACATGGTGCACTTGAATTTTTACAACTTGGAGTTTAGCATGACAAGTGTGGATCTTTGGCCACATGGCCACTCCACGTGACCAATGGAACAAAATATATGCAATGGTTTATCCATGGGGGAACGAGAAAGATGTTGGGACGTGGCCACATGCCCCCCATGTGACCAACATCTTAGCCCAATGGAGAACTAATCCCATTAATTGTTTGACAGATTTCCTTGATTTGCACAGTGCACATGTGTGCTGGGTTTTAGGTCTAGGAACACTGCAGGAGCCAGGTTGGTCATTCAAAAGTGTGTTTTGGCAAGTAGGTACAACAAGCTTGAAGGGGAAAACTTCCACGAGGGGAAACTTCTTCATTTTTTTGCCAAACTAGGTGCCAAAAAATCCCATCTAGGGGTTATTGGACGTTCTGAAGCCATTGGATCCATCTATTTTGTATTTTGATCAATGTAAGAGAATTTTTTAAGAATAATGAAAATGATCCAAGGGAATCTAGACTAGGAGATGTATCCCAAGAGAGAGTTGAACTCCTTTATCATTTGTTGTGTTATGTGTTCATTATTGATGGTTTTTATCTATCTAATATGTTGCTCCGGTTTAAGTAAAAATCATTGAAATTATGTGTTAGTAACTTGATCCAATTACCCAAACACATACCTTTTATACACTTGAAATTTAAAGAGATAAGTCTTCTTCATTTTAAAGATGTATTGGAAACCTATTCATTCCATTTTCAAATCAGTTGGTATCAGAGCGAGGTTTTTTGAAGGCTTGATTGTTTGCAAGTTGTTTTTGTTTTTCTGATGCTTATAAGGTTGAAGCTTACAAGAGGAGAAGGTCAACTTGTAGAGCCAAGTGCTCAACTGTCAAGAAGGAGAACTATCAAATCACCTCAAGTTTCAAGGATATATTCACCAAGTATGGCTCATGATGAGATCCATGGAACTCTTCCTTCAGAGGAAGAAAAATTCAAGAAATATTTCTATGATATTACTGAGATGTTCAAAGTTTTGTTTGAATAAAGAAATTCAAGATTGCAAGGTGAAATCTCCAACCCTCCAAAGGGAAATGGAGACAATGGTGATAAAAATCCAAAGGGAAATGGAGGTAGTGGTGATTCTCCACCTCCTTCACCTCCATCTTCCACCTCTTCCACCATTTCACAACCACCTCCAAATTCTCCAAAAGAACATCGTAAAATTCCTTTACAAACTCCTTTACTAAAGCTTGATATTAAGTTTAAATTTCCAATGTACAATGGAGATGTAAATGCTGAGAAATTAGATAACTGGATTCGTCAAATTGAAGTGTATTGTAGGACACAAAGAATCACAAATGATGAAACTAAGATTCATCTTGCTTCTTTAAGATTGGATAGTGCAACACTCATTTGGTGGGAAGCCAAAACTCAAGAGGTCATGAAGAAACATGGTAAAGTTGTATCCTCTTGGAATGATTTTATCGTTTCAATTAAAAGGAAATTTTATCCATTAGCATACATGCAGAAAGCTATTATGGATTGGCAAAATTTTAGGCAAGCCAAAGGGCAAGATGTGCAAAGTTTAAGTCAAGAATTTAGGAAAAGAGGTTTGGTTTTGGGTGTAGATTTGTCTTCACAATATACTTTGCTCAAATACATTGGAGGTTTTCATAGCTACTTGAGGAATACAATAATTATGTTTAATCCTTCAAATCTAGATGAAGTATGTGTGCAGGATACTCATTTAGAGGCAAGAGGAAGGAATGAACCTCAAGAGGGTATCAAGAAGTTTTTTAATGGAGACAAGGGAAAGAGGAAGTTTGAAGGAAATGGAAAGAAAAATGCTTCAGTAAAGAAAGAGAGAGAGAAAAAATCTCATATAAACATTGTTCAAAGGATGGCCATGATGAAGACCATTGTTGGAATATTCATCCTCAAAAGAGACCCAAAAAGTTAAACAACAAAGAGAAACCAAACATTGCTGCAGCTGTACAACAAGATTTAGGATCTGATTCGGAAGATGAAACAAAAATCACATCCATGAGTTTACAAGGTAAGAATTCTATTGCAAGCACTAGTTCTTAAAATTATGCCATCAATGAAACTCAACATGAAAAATAAATGATAGAGCTTTTCTACATAAGGGTAATTTAAAAACATACCAAGATAGATACTCTTTTTGGTACATGATCACAAGCAAACCTTATTTCTAAAGACATTGTCAAGAAACTAGATTTGGAAACTACTCCTCATCCTAAACCATACCTTTTAGGTTGGATATGTGACAATGCCAAATTGCATGTGACAAGAAGGTGTAAACTTAGATTTTCCATCATTGCAAACTATATAGATGAGGTAGAGATTGATGTTATTCCATTGGATATTTGTGGTATTGTGTTTGGAAGCCCATACTTATATGATAGGAGAGTCATTTTTCATCGTCATGAGAACAAGTATCATTTGTTTAAAAATGGAGTTGAGTACATTGTTAGAGCACATACAAAGAAGATGAATTTGTCAATTACAAATGTTGGACAAATGAAGAGACTAGTCAATGCTAGTAAGAACCTTGTACTTTTGATGACTAAACCCAAAGACAATTATGAAGAAGAAGTTCTCAAAGGGTGTGATCCAAAGTTACAATCTGATTTGTATGAGGTTGTTAACAAAAATGTTGAGATGTTTCAGGAACCAAGGGGATTGCCTCCTAAAAGGGGTATCCAACATGAGATTCTATTGCAGCAAGGAGGTCCTCTTCCAAACATTGACATGTAGAAGATTTCAGACATGGAGAATGTTGAAATCAAAAAACAAGCACAATAGTTGCTTGACAAAGGGGTCATCAAACCAAGCACTTCGTCATGCAGGTCACCAATTGGTTTGGTACCAAAGAAATATTGTATGTGGTGAATGTGGGTAGATTTTAGAGCCTTGAACAAGACTAAAAATATGATTGCATGCCTTGACAAGCTATGTTTTCCACTTGATGATAAGGTATACGAATTTTTTTTATGACAAAGTTGTTGATATGCTTACTAGGCCTATTGTTAGTGCTTTAGTCATTTTCAAGCATAATCCTATCATGCATAAGAGCTATATGGAACAATATGCTTTAGATGCTGATGGAAAAAATGTTTCTGAAAATTTATGTTGTACTAAACAAGTTGAGGAATTGGATTCCTATGTGCATGGTAAACTTTTGTATCTTGGCAAGCTATGTTTTTCACAGAGTGAAAGAGTCAACAAGATAAGGAAAACACATTCTTCTCTTGTTGCTGGCCATTTTGGTATGGGAAAGATAATGTCTAGAGTTCAAACCAAGAATCATAAGTTTTTGGATGAGCATCTACATTAATTTCATCATTGTTATAACCAAACCAAGAATTTCATTGAACCAATTCAGTTTGTACAACAAACCGTTCAAGAACAATTGAGAAAGAGCCAAGACAAGTACACATCAAGGCATGACAAGTTTCATATGGGTCTCAATAGAAAAAATTGAAGAAAGGATGAATGGATTGAGATTGTAAGGGTGAGGGAACTATAACCTCATATTCAAATTAACTAAAAGTAGTCTTTTGGAGGTCCAAAAGCTTCCCAATGGGGAGGTGTGATCCAGGGGATCAAATTTTGCTCAAAAATCAAAGTTCTTAGAATCGATTCAAAACATACATGTGTATAGACCTCGCCATTACGAACACAACACAACTTGAACGGGTTCAAACAGATGTCATATGATAAAGATATTGTGTTCTGTTCATTTTGCCAAAAAAACAAAACTTTGATGATTGTGCAGTCCGTATAGTGATGACGTGGAAGATGATCATACATTTCGTACGACTGTACAGTGATGTGGCAAGTGAGTTGGAATGCTGACTCATCAGGCTCAGTGGTATATGGGTGAATCATTTTGTGACAAGTGTCATTGTTGTGGGCGAATGTAATGGTGCCACGTGGCCCAATCGTGGGCTGCCACGTGGCCCAGTCGTGGGATACCACATGGCACCTCTATAGTGGTTGGCATTGGTAAAATTATGTGACTCGATAGGAGTCGAAATCACGACCTCTGGGTTGGGGGGGTGAGTTACTTGGCAAGGGCCGAGCTACCATTCCGCCCACACGATGTCACTTAACCATATATGGTGCGAATTATTTTTGAATTGCATCCAATGTTATAACGACGAACTAAAGGGATGGGGCCTAGCCCCATCCCCCGACGCATACAACATACACCATTTCATATAACCTCCATTCAATGTTGGTGCGAGGGAACTCCAACTGATATCCCTGGTCCTTTGCAATATCCCTAGAACATATACCATATGCTCGGACCTTACTCCTTGTGTGCGCAGATGGATATAATAGTTGGATTTTGTTTAGCCCCTAGTCTATAGCTTTAAAACGCAACCATACCTTTAAAACTTGACACACTTGAATTTTTACAACTTATATTTTAGCCCAGAAGGTGTGGATCTTTGGCCACATGGCCACTCCATGTAACCAATGGCACAGAATATATGCAACGGTTTAGTCATGAGGGGCCGAGAAAGGCGTTGGGATGTGGCCACATGCCCCTCATGCAACCAACACCTCCGCCCAAGGGGGCACTAATCCCATTAATTGTTTGAAAGATTGCCTCGATTTGTGGAGTGCATGTGTGTGCTAGGTTTTAGGCCCAAGAACGCTGCGGGAGCCAGGTTGGTCATTCACAGGTGCGTTTTGGCAAGAAAGTACAAGAAGCTTGAAGGGGAAAACTTCCAAGAGGGGTAACTTCTTCATTTTTTGGCCAAACCAAGTGCCAAAAAATCCCAGAGAGGGGTTTTGGACATTTTGAAGCCATTGGAGCCATCTATTTTGTATTATGAGCACTTTAAGATCACTTTTTATGCATAATGAAAATGATCCAAGGGAAGTTGGACCAGGAGATGTAGCCCAAGAGAGGGGTGAAATCCTTTATATTTTGTTGTGTTATGTGTTCATTATTGATGGTTTTTATTTGTCTGATATGTTGCTCCTTTTTAAGTAAAACTCATTGAAATTATGTGTTAGTAACTTGATCCCATTACCCAAACACATACCTTTTATACACTTGCAATTTAAAGAGATAATTCTTCTTCATTTTAAATATCCATTGGAAACATATTCATTCCATTTTCAGATCACCTAACCAAGAAAAAGATGAAAAGAAGAAGCAATCAGAACTGAATCAACCCAACTATGAAGCAAGGAAGCAACAAGTGTCTAAATCTTATCAAGTTGGAAGACAGATTTTTTCCTACAAGCAAGTTTTTTTATTCCAAGTAATCCAAATTGTTTCTATGGATATTGTTTTTCTTGTGGAAACTTTGAACAAAAGGTTGTAAGTTGCATATTTTTTAGATATAACAAAAGTATAGGAAATAGATTCTACAAACCTCAAAAGGATATGGTTCAAAATTATTTCAATAATTCCTTCTCTCCTTTTCTAAATGACCCTGAATGCCACATATGAAATAATTTTGGACACAAGGCAAGTGAATGCAGGAGAAAGTTGCTTTCTATATTTAGGCAAGACAACCAAGAATGTTTTACCAAGGTTTGGAGGAAGAAAAATACAAACAAAGAAAATTGTGGACTAGCTTTATATACCAAAAGTAAAGAAATTCAATGGTACATTGACAGTGTCTGCTCCAAGCACATGACAAGAGACAAAAGTAAGTTTGAATTCTTAACTCAACAAAAATATGTTAATGTCACTTTTGGAAACAATTCTCCATCCAGAATCAGAGGAAAATGAAATACCAAAGAACAAAATGTGTTGTATGTTGATGGTATAAAACATAACTTATTAAGTGTAACTCAAATGTGTGACCAACGACACAATGTTTTTTTCATTCACGAAGAGGTTATATGGTAATGGATGAAAATACAGGAAAGGTTGTTGTTAAGGCAGTTAAAACTTTAGGGAATGTGTATGTTCTAGAAGAAGGCAAATAAAAATGTTGCATTGGTAAAAATGATGAGAGTTGGCTTTGGCACAAAAGACTAGGTCATTTTAGTTTTAATTAGCTTGTTAATCTAGGAAGAGAAGTTGTTGTAAGAGATATGCCTAAGATATTCAAGCCTTAGAATATTTTTTGCAAGTCATGTCAGTTTGGAGAACAATCAAGAGTTCAATTCAAGGCAAGAGAACACTCCACCATTCGACCTCTTAAGTTGATTCATACATATATTTTTTTCCCTACAAGTACACAATCTCCTCGAGGTAAAAGATATTTCATTCTATTAATTTATGACTATACCAAAATTTCTTGGGTTGGATTATTGAGGCATAATTTGAGGCTTTTGAAAAATTAAAATCTTCAAAGCACAGGTAGAAAATGAAATGGGCTTAAAAACAAAATTCATAAGGATAGACAGAGTAGGAGAGTTCACATTTGATGAATTCAACATTTTTTGTGAAAAATATGGGATCAAGAGATAGTTTTCTATTGCCAGAACCCCTCAACAAAATGTAGTGGAAAGTATGAACAAAATTGTTCAAGAAATGGCCATGGCCATGATTGATGAATCAAAAGTACCCAGAATCTTTTGGGGAGATTTTGTTCAAACTGTTTTCAACATTCTCAATAAGCCACACATAAGAGTAAACAATAATAAAACACCTTATGAGATATGGTATGGAAGATCAACATCAATAAAGCACTTCAAAAGTTTTGGAAGGAAATGCTACATTAAAAGAAATGAAGACAACTTAGGTAAGTTTGATTCTAGAGTTGATGAAGTAATTCTACTAGGATACTCCTCCAGAAGTAAATGACACAAGTTCTATAAAAAAAATCTCCATAACATAATTGATAGCATAGATGTAAAGGTAGATTAGGGACCACTTCATTCAGTGAGATATCAACACCATAATTATGAACCAATCAATAATGATTTACAGGATGATAGAATGGGTGAGAAACAAGAACAAGAGGATTTGAAAGAATAAGAGAGAATGGAAACATCAAAGACAAAGACCCCATCAAGGTATGTTCAAAAACATCATCTAGAAAATCATATTCTTGGAAATAAGGAAATAGGTGTACAAACTAGAAGAAAAATTATAGATACATCTAGCTCTGCAAAAAATTCACTGTTGTTCATGATTGACAAACTAGAACAAATAGAGAAAAACTATTAGGTCAAATCCATGATTGAAGAACTAGACCAAATAGAGAAAAACAAGACATGGGATCTTGTCCCAAGACCAAATGACAAGAATGTAATTGGAACTAAATGGGTATACATAAACAAGCTAAATGAAGATGGGTAGATAGTCAGAAACAAGGCCATATTGGTATGCAAAGGGTATGCTCAAGTCAAAGGTGTGGACTTTGAAGAAAATTTTTCCCCTGTTGCAAGAATTGAAGCTATCAATATGTTTTTGTCTTTTGCATGCTACATAAAATTCAAAGTCTACCAGATGGATGTAAAATCAACATTTTGAATGGTGATCTTGAGGAACAAGTTTATGTGGAGAAACCAGAAGGTTTTCTGCTAACTGACAAAACGGATTATGTCTATCATTTAAATAAATCCATGTTTGGGATAAAAAAAGGTTCTAAGATCTTGGTATTACATACTCGATAGGTATCTGCATCAGAAATGTTTTAAAAAGGGAATAACTGATAGCAAACTATACATCAAGGATGAAGGTAATGACCTATTAATTATTGTAGTCTATGTTGATTATATTATTTTTGGTAGTACCATTGAAATAATGAGTAAGAGGTTTTCAGTTGAAATGCAACAAGAGTTTGAGATTTCTATGTTAGGATAAATATCCTTCTTTTCTGGCTTACATATTTATTAATAAAAAAAGGAACTTTTATTTCCCAAAGAAAATATCTCAAGAAAATATTGAAAAAGTTTGGCATGGAAAAATGTGAACTAGTAATCACTCCCATGACTACCAGTTGAAAAAATAGCAAAGATGGTGATGCTACATAAATATATCAAACCATGTACATGTAGATGAAAGGAAGTTTACTTTATCTCACAACTTCAAGGCCTGACATCATTCAAGTTGTTGGTTTGGTAGGTAGGTTTCAGTACAATCCCAAGGAAACTCATATTCTTGCAGTCAAAAGAATATTCAGGTATTTGCAAGGCACTATTGATTATTGATTGTGGTATTCCAAAAAAATAGACCTCATTCTTAGAGCTTATACAGATGCATATTGGGAAGGAAGTATTGATGATTGAAAAAACACTAGTGGAGGTGTATTCTTCCTTGGAGGCTATTTAGTATCCTGGCTCAACAAGAAACAAACTTCTATTTCTCTCTCTACAACTAAAGTAGAGTATATAGATGCAACATCCTGATGTAGGCAAGTGTTGTGGATAAAGACCAATCTCAAGGACATTCAAGTTCCATGTGATCAACCTGTTTCTACCATGTGTGACAATACAAGTGTTATTAATCTCTCCAAAAATCCTATTCAACAATATAAAATTAAGAATATCCCCATAAAGTATCACTTTCTCAGAGAATAGGTTCAGGATCATGTGGTTAAATTAGAATATGCTCCTTCCAAAGAGAAAATTATAGATATATTTACCAAGCCATTACCTAGGGAATCCTTTGAGTACCTCAGAAAGAATTTGGGAGTCCTCCCCACTCCTCATTCAGGTGAATAAATCTTCATGATAGGTTGGAGGCTTCGGAAATACCTGCCCAACCTCAGGGGGAGCAATGTAAGAAATTGAGCAGAAGACAATACAACATTATGATAGGGGGAGTCACTCTCAGGATGTGTGAAGTCATAAGGAAAGTTCCCTTTTCCATTTATATCAAAGGGGTAGAAACATACATCTGTGACAAAGAGGATCATTTAGTAAGGGGGCGTGAAGGCCATAAGAACACACTACAACTGTGAAAAATAGGATCATACAACAAGGTGGAATGAAGGCCAGAGGAGAAGTGCGATAATAAGATTTTCCACCAATGACATAGGGGGAGTTTGTTGAGAATATGTTGTCACTGAATTCAACATGGCACACAGACATAGGAAGTGCACACAAGGATTGAAGTGCGCACAAACAATATGGTGAAACGTTGGTGCATAAGTAGAGGAAGTGCATGGAAGGATTGTTTCTACTATACTATTGCAGATCCACATGAAATGGAAATCCTAGAAAAAATTGTGAAAGTTTGAAAACATAAGTGCATAGAAGGATTGAAGGATGAAGGGATTAACAACGCAAAATAAATCACATAAGTGATTGTTTCTTCCAAGAGTGCGTGCATAATAGGAGGATAACCTATGCCACAGTTCATAAGTGAAGTGGAATGCAAAAAATTCCCTTGTACACAGTTGCAGAATGACTCAGTGGATGCTTATGCTGCAGTGCGATGAAGTTTTGAGCAAGTGACAAGTAATAGAGTGAACCGCAACAAAGTGTGTGAAATATTGTGTAGATGGAAATCTGTAGGGCTCCTTGAGCTAGTGTGATGAGTGGTGTAGTGGAGTGTGATGAGGTGAAGTCCAAAGTAGAATGTGACAAAACGAGTCACCAGGGGTACTTATAGTCTCATGGGATGATTTAGTAAGAACATTGAAGGATGAGTACGATAGGATGAAGGCTTGTGACTTGAGTCATTCTCTCTAGTTCTATCTGCAAATTGGATGCTTTGTATACCAAAATAGAATTATTGCATCATTCTTAAGAATATGATCGGATAATATGGAGCACAGTCGTAGGAATACTCTGTCCATTTCATTTAGTTAAATTTTATCCACAGTGTAACAATCATGCATCCAGATACTTTATTTAGAAAAAATTGTAAATGATGGGATTTTGATATGGTCAAAGTTTGTCTACAATATAATTGCCATACTTTATTTAGACAAAATCGTAACTGAAAGGAATTTGATGTGGCCAAAGTTTTTCAACATTGTAACTGTTATGTGTGCACATTCAGGAAGGTGAACTAAAAAAAAATAGTATAAGCATGGACACACTATGATCGTGAAGTGTGCGTGAATTGAGGTGGAAGATGATACTATAGCAATTCATAGGAACAAAAATGTAAATTTGTTAGGATGTGTTGAAATATTTAGTAATGTAATAGATTTTAATGAGTTTAGGGTGGCAGGCTGGTGCTAGGGTGAGTTTAAGTTCACTTAGGATTGGTGTCCTCATTTTTGTAATAGGTTGGTCCCTGTGAGGATTGGTGTCCTCATTATCTGTGATAGGTTGGTGTCTGAGAGAATTGGTTTCCTCATTTTCTGCAACAGGTGGGTTCTTGTTGAGATGCAAATTTATAACTTGTAAGTTGGTGCTTGTAGAAGAACATAAATAATATGTTCTGTGGTTTTTTCCCACATTGGGTTTCCACGTAAAAATCGTTTTGTATTGTGTTCACTTGTTTTGATTTATGCTTGTATCTATCAGTAAGTGCACACTTCTAAATAACTTAGATGGCTATTTTGATTTCTACTTGTATCTATCATTAAGTGCGCATTTCTAAATAAATTAACTGGTTGAAAGGAAAGAAACATACAAAAGTTTAATGCAATACTGTTCAT
>ML796910.1:17176-47990 GCA_009831015.1 Picea engelmannii | reverse complement strand
CCTCTTAGTATTTTTGTGAGTATAAAAAAAAAGTCTTATAAAAGAAATAGTTTTTATTCAAAAGAGGATAACAACAACTCTTTAGACATTGAGGAAGAAGAATATGAGCTAGATACAAATCTATATGGAAAATTTCTCATGGATCTGGAATAACATAAATCTAATCAAGAAAAAACAAGCACATAAGAGTGTGAATCTATAGTAAACTTGGAAGGAGAACTTATTAGTGGTCTAGAAGAAATCTCCCAAATCAAGAAAAATAATAGACTAAGAGAAGAACAGTTACAATTTTATAAAGAAAAAGACAAAGAGATCAGTGAAGATATAATCATCTTAAAAATCTAGCTAGAAGAATCCAAAAGAAGGGAAGAAATATTTATGAATTAGATAAAAGAAAAAGAGAGCATATGTGACAAACTAGAAGCATAAATAGTTTCCTTGAGAAAGGATCTAGAGAAATCCAAGACTCAAATGAAATTCATAAAAGGATATGAAACTCTATATAACATTCTCAGTAACCAAATATCACTAGATGACAAGAGAGGGCTAGGATATAAGGAAATTATGAAAATTGTCAAAGGAGAATCAAGCACCAGCATGTCAACTAATGAGAAACCTACAATTTATGCAAATGCTCTCAAGATTCATATTAACAAGTAAACAAATCATAAGATGAAGTAGTCAGAAATGGATCAACCCAACTATGAAGCAAGGAAGCAACATGTGCCTGAATCCTATCAAGCTAGTAGAAAAAGAACAACTCCCACAAGTAAGTTTTTCATTCCAAGGCATCCAATTTTTTCTATGATATTGTTTCTCTTGTGGTAAATTTGGACATAAGGCAGTGATTTGTTGGAATATTAAACATAACATAAATATAGGAATGAAATTCAATAAACCTTGAATGGTTATGTATCAAAATTCCTTCAATAATTCTTTGTCTCCTCTATTAAATGACCTTGAATGCCACGTATGAAACAATTTTGGACACAAGGCAAGTGGATGTTGAAGAAATATGTTGTTTATTTATAATAAAGATATAGAATAAGATTTTACCAAGGTATGAATGAAGAAAAACAAAAACCAAGAAAATTGTGGATTGGTTCTATATGCCAAAAGTCGAAAAAATCAATGTCATATTAACAATGCCTGCTCCAAGCACATGACATGAGAAAAGGTTAAATTTGAATTCCTAATTGAAGAAAAAGGTGGTAATGTTACCTTTGGAAACAATGCTCTAGCTATAATTAGAGGAAAAGGAATCGTTGTACTAGATGAAGATAAGAAAGGGAAGACCAAAGCACAAAATGTGTTGTATGTAGATGTTCTAAGACATAACTTGTTGAATGCAAGTCAAATGTGTGACCAAGGACACAATGTTGTCTTTAATTCAAAAGTTTGTAATGTAATGGGTGTGACTACAAGAAAGACCATTGTCAAGGCAGTCAAAACTTTAGAAAATGTGTATGTTCTAGAAGAAGGAAAAAAAAATGTTTCATTGGTAAAACTGATGGGAGTTGGATTTGGCACAAAAGACTAGGCCATCTTAGTTTTAATCAAATTGATAATATAGGAAGGAAATATACTGTGAGAGATATTCCCAAAATTTCCAAACCTGAGAATACTATATGTAAGTCATGTCATTTTGGAAAGCAATCAAGAGTTTGATTCAAGGCAAGAGAACACTCCACCACTCGACCTCTTGAGTTGATTCATACATATATTTTTGGTCCCACTAGTACTCAATCAACTCGAGGTGAAATATATTTCATTTTATTGATTGATGACTATACCAGAATGACTTGGGTTGGATTGTTAAAGCATAAATTTGATTCTTTTGAAAAATTCAAAATATTCAAAGCATGAGTATAAAATGAAATGGATTTAAAAATAAAGTTCCTACAATCAAACAAAGGTGGAGAATTCACATATGATGAATTCAACATCTATTTTAAAAAGCACGAAATCAAGAGTGATCTAGGAGGAAATCGGTGGCCACCCACCTATTCCACTGGCTCAAAGAAGGGATTTCCACCTTGGCAGTTTTTCTACAATTTTTTGAGTCATAAAATTCTGGGGCCATTTTGAGGCCCTAAACATATTTTTGGGGGAATGACATAATCACACTATATAATTTATCCAAATTTCGATGGAAAAATGTATATTCCTCGGATTGACCTTTCCAACGAGTTATCATGCGCTCCAAACAAAGATCATATGCAAAAGTTATGCCCTTGGGAAGTTGACATATCAGCTACCCCCATTGGGGCCCAAAAACCTTTTGGCATTTCATATTTTGGGGTTAGGGTTTTGGATTTTATTTATGTTAAAAAGGAATTTAAAGCCTCATTGTAAACATCATATTCTTGCGAATGAGCGTAGCCATCACATCTCTTCTCAGAGATAAGTTGCCACCATTCTAGCGAGTTCATTCACTTTGTATTTTTATAGTTTCTGTACCTTCTCATCATTAGTAAAAATTGTGCATTATTATATCTCTATGTTTCTGGAAATATATCTGTGTATTTACTTATTATATTTCCTCCTTCATTTTGTTCTCAAAATAATCTGGATCAGTGGTATCAGAGAAATATATTCCTTTCCGTTTCTTAGTGCATGTCCTTGACGAGGTCAACGTATAGAGAGTTGGGTATCGAGCTAGTTTCTCTTGAGGACAACCTCTCTCTCCAACCAAAGTGGACTCCCATGGCGGAAGAAAAGAGAGACCAGGGAGTATAATATCCCATAAAGTTGTTTCTTGTGGAATCCCTCATGCAACAGAGGAATGAGATGTTGGATATTTTTTCCCAAATCCTTCAACGATTGTCAACAATAGCAGACATGTATTCATCAAGCAATCAATTTGGAGACACTGCCCCATTCAGGGTATAAGTTAATTTTGATATTCTTGTATTTGAATGTCATATCGATGTGGATGCTTTGGAAAAGTGGTTAAATTTTATAGAAGTGTATTTCTATGTTCACAATTTTTTCGATAGAGAAAATATCACCTTTGTGCTCCTTAAGGCTCTCCCCCATGTCAAACATTGGTGGGAAACTTACTGGGAGAAAAATTCCAAAGAGGAGTCTGGAATATTTGGGGTCGATCCCACTTGATATTTTTTTATGGATGTGGTCAAGATCATTATTACCCTATGGGAAATTATGAGGACCAATACATGAGATGGACCACATTGCATCAAGAGAGGGGCCAAATAGTGTCAGAGTTCACAAATATCTTCCATACCTTACGCACCAAGATGGGTATCAAATACCCCGAGAAAAATATAGTTCTAAAATATCGTGGGGCTCTACACAGGTACATCCAAATTGAAATGGAATTTATGGAAATTTTATCACTGGGAGTCGCTTATCAATATGTTGTCAAAATCGAGCAGAAATTCCAGTAGTAGAACAAGTGGGATTTTGGGTCTACAAATCTGCAACAACCAAAGTATGGTAAATATATCTCTAACACATATAACAACCAACCTAAATACCACCAGACCAAGCTGCAGGAAAAGAAGGGTAATGGGAAGACAAAAAAGGACACTAGGAAGTGGTGCGACTTCCAAAAAATCCCTTGGCACAACATCGATGAATTTTAATAAAAACAGTCATTGATGGTCGAGCTCAAAGAAGCTGAGTTGAGCCCCAAATTAGACTCTGATTCATACAATAATATAAGGAGACAAATAATTGATGCAAAACTCATTTCTACTATTGCGACCGCAACAATCCAACTAGAAGAACTAGAGGATCCTAAGGAGGGGGAGCTCCTTTTCCATTCACAGATGTGGGTGAATGGGACCCCACTGAATTTTATTGTTGATAGAAGAATAAATAATAACCTCATCTTAGTAGAGGTCATCAAGGGGTTTAATTTTCCAACAAAACCACACCCGTAACCATAAAACATCGGGTGATTATACAAGGGTCGATATCTTCGTGTCAGCTAGCAGTGTCGCCTGTCCTACGACATTAAGCCCTTCAAGGATGAGGTACTATGTGATGTTTCCCCACTAGAATTATGTGATGTTCTATTAGGATAGCCATATATATGGAAGTGTCATGTTTTTTATGAGTCTCGACCCTATAGCATCATTTTTACTTTGGGGGGTCAACTCTTCAAGATACTTGAGGTAGTTCTAAATATTATCTTTAAAAATCAGTGTCACAAAGTAATCTATCATACCACAAAGTTTATCCTCTTCACAATCTGAGAAAAATATGAATAGAAGGAAACTGGAACCATTGCAACCTCATCCCAATACCTTTCTATCTAGCAGAAGCAGATTGAAGAAGAGAAACAAGATATTCTTACTGCACCTACATGGGTGCCTCCACACTACCTAGTCAAGCAAAGTTATAACAAATCCCTTCATACTCTTCGTGATGCATATTTGCTGACAAATTCCTCCCACACTCATGCAGATCAAGTATATATATTGGTTAAACAAATCCAACCCCTCCAATAACAGGTTCATAACAACCTTCAACAAGCTAAGAAGGACAACTTCTTCAACAATGAAGGTATCTCACCAAGGTTCAGATTCAACAAAATCTCCCCCTGGAACTTAACACGATGGAGACCATTGCTTCCTAGGGGGTAAGAATGATCCAGGAATAAATCGGTGGCCACCCAAATATTCCACTGGCTCAAAGCAGGGGTTTCCACCTTGGTAGTTTTTCTACAGTTTTTTGAGTCATAAACATTCAGGACCGTTTTGAGGCCCTAAAAAACATTTTTTTGGCGTGGCATAGTCACACTATAGGCTTTAAATAAATTGTGATGGAAAAATGTGTATTCCTCGGATAGAAATTTCCAATGATATATCATGCACCCCAAACATAGATCGTATACAAAAGTTACACCCTTGGGAAGTTGACATATCAACTACCCCCATCGGGCCCACAAACCTTTTAGAGTTTCTTCTTCCAGGGTTAGGTTTTTGGATTTTATTTATGTTAAAAATGTATTTAGAGTCTCATTGTAAATATCATCTTCTTTCGAATGAGCATATCCATCACTTATCTTCTCAGAGATAAGATTTCACCATTCTAGTGAGTTCATTCACTCTGTATTTTTATAGTTTTTGTACATTCCTATCACTAATAAAAATTATGCATTACTATATCTCTGTGTTTCTGGAAATATATCTATGTATTTACTTATTATATTTCTTCCTTCATTTTCTTCTCAAAATAATCTAGATCAAAGAGACAGTTTTCCATTTCCAAAACCCCTTAGCAAAATCGAGTAGTAGAGAGGATGAACAAAACAATTCAGGAAATGTCCAGGGCCATGCTTGATGAATGAGAAGTACCCAACACCTTTTGGGTATAAGTTTTTCAAACTTTTGTTAACATTCTCAATAAATCACAAATAAGAGTAAACATTGATAAAACCCCTTATGAGCTATGGCATGGCATACCAACATCAATAAAACACTTCAAAGTTTTTGGAAGCAAATGTTACATTAAAAGAAATGAAAACACCTTAGGTAAGTTTGATTCTAGAGATGATGAATGTATCTTGTTAGGATACTCCTCCAGAATTAAATGATACAAGTTCTATGACAAAATAATTGAAAGTGTAGATGTAAAGGTAGATGAAGGACCACCTCAACTAGAGAGACACCAACACCATGATAATTATTATGTTGAACCAATCATAAATGAATCACAAGGAGATGGAATGAACGAGTATTAGGAACAAGAGGGTTTTGAGGAAGAAGAAAGAATGGAGACATCGCAACCAAAGACACCATCAAAGTATGTTAAAAAACATCATCCAAACAGACAGATTCTTGGAAACAAGGAAGCAAGTCTACAAACCAAAAGAAAACTTGTAAATACATCTACCTCTGCAAATTTTGCATTGTTATCCATGAGTGAACCCCAAAACTTTGCGTAAGAAATTCAGGATGACCATTGGGTCAAAGCCATGAATGAATAACTAGACCAAATAGAGAAAAACAAAACATGGGATATTGTCCCAAGACCAAATGACATTAATTTAATTGGCACTAAATGGGTATACAAAAACAAGCTAAATGAAGATGGACATATATTTATAAAAAAGGCCAGATTGGTATGCAAAGGGTATGCTCAAGTTGAAGGAGTGGACTTTCAAGAAACGTTTTCCCCTGTTGCAAGAATTGAAGCTATCAAGTTGTTTTTGGATTTTGTATGCTAAATAAAATTCAAAGTCCACCAAATGAATGTAAAATCAACATTTTTGAATGGTGATCTTGAGAAATAAGTTTATGTAGAGAAACCATAAGGATTTCTTCTAACTAACAAAAAGGATTATGTATGTTCTTTAAAGAAATCCATGTATCGGCTAAAATAGGCTCCAATAGCTTGGTATTACATACTTGATAGGTATCTGTACCAACAAGGTTTTTAAAAGGGAACAATTGATAGACAATTATACATCAAGGCTGAAGGTAATGACCAATTAATTATTGTAGTTTATGTTGATGATATTATTTTTGGTAGTAACATTGAACTAATGAGTAAGAAGTTTGCAGTTGTAATGCATCAAGAATTTGAGATGTCCATTTTAGGATAACTCTCCTTCTTTCTTGGATTATAGATTCATTAATAAAAAAAAGAAATTTTTATTTTTCCAAAGAAAATAGCTCAAGGAAATATTGAAGAAGTTTGTCATGGAAAAATGTGCACTAGTAAGCACTCCCATGACTACTGGTTGCAAACTTATCAAATATGGCAATACTCCAGAAATAGATCAAACCATGTACATGTCCATGATAGGAATTTTACTTTATCTCACATCTTCAAGGCCTGACATCATGCAAGTTGTTGGTTTGGTAGGCAGGTTTTAGTCCAATCCCAAGGAAACTCATATTCTTGCAGTCAAAAGAATATTCAGGTATTTGCAAGGTGATATTGATTATGGATTGTAGTACTCTAATGATCCAAAAATGGATTAGAAATCATACACCACTTGATATGAACTAAGTGTTGATTAAGGTTGGTTGTCATTGATGTCAACCCTTGAAGAAAGCCCCGTATCAGAAAGGTTGGGTAATGGACCCAAGATTGTTTAATGTAAATATGACTCCTTATTGTCTTGTCATGGTTGATAATAAGTAGAAATGGATGAACTCCAAAGTGGTCCCCTTATGGTGAAATCCCTCACGGTAAGACGCTTTGCGGATTGAGTTAACCTAGAAGTATGGTTAGAGAACCCATGCTTATTTGTAGAATAATGAGATGAATGCCAGTGAATTTTTCACTGAAACTATCCTAGATGGATAGTTCTTGTCATTCCATTTCTGGTGGTATGTGTAACGTCACATAACTCCTCATGGTTAGAGATTCATGGCCATGAGAAGTTGGAGAACCTAGGTTTGGGTAATGGACCCAAGTTTGTTTGATGGATAACAATATGAGTTTTGATATATTTTTAGGTAATACTATTCTATATGGATAGTACATGTCATTCCATTTCTGGTGGTATGTGGAACATCACATAACTCCTCACGGTTTGAGAGTTATGGCCTTACGAAGTTGGAGGACCCTCATATGTCATTTAGAAGCCCCAAAAGGTGAAAGTAGTCAAAGTGGTTTAAGATATTTTAAAAGGTAAGTAATAAAGTGAAGTGATGAGTGTAATATAATTCAAAGTGAATACAAAATAATTTAATTCAATAATAAATTTAATGGAGAAATTAGAAGTGGGTTAACCCTAAAATAAGGAAAGTGGGAAAAGTGACCTATAAGATGTTTTTAAGGAAGCTACTTGGAGAGTATAAATAAGAGGAAAGGCTCTCTCATTTAAAACACACTTGAGCATATTGAATAACTATAGGTGGCTAAGGTAAACAAAGGATATCTAAGCTTAATTTCTGAGGAAAGTGAAGAAAAGAAGGCCATAATTCAAGGAAGGATAAATTCTTTTGATGATGCTTTCTAAGGTATGTTTTTTTCAGGTCATCTCACCATTTTCGCAATAATTTTTTTTTCTAGAATGATTCATACCGTGAAATTTCTATGCCATTTCGAAAACATATCCAAGTATCTGTGATAAAAAAATTCAGCTTGTGGTTTGTTTTATTTTTGGAGTTACACTCCGTGGAAAATCGAGTTTGTGGCTAGTCCTGAAACTAGTCAAAAACATGTTTTTTAGGGTAAAAACGTCATAACTTCTTCATAACAGATCAAAATTCAGTAAGAAAAAATGTGTTGGTTATATTGAATTTTTTACTATTTTGTGTAATAGTTTCAAATCAATTCAACAAACATTCTGTGTGGGGCATTCTCTACAAGGTCACTCTCTAGAATAAGCTAGAATTCAGCAAGGTGTGCCATTTTTTCCATAACTCCTTTTATGAGAGGTTCCAAGTAGTGAAGCCTGGAGGAATTGTATAAAACACACTGAAGAACATTGTGTATCAATTTCATATCTTTATTCATTACAGGTACAAAGTTATTATTATTTCAAGTTAGGGTTGTTGACTAATCCAAAACTAGTCTTGTGAGACTAAAGAAATGTTTGATGAAAATGATAGTCTCTTATTGTTAAAGTTAAGGAAGGTTTGCAGGTATGTGATCATACACACCAGGTCTATTATAGAGTTAGAAATCATATTTGGATGATGAAATTGATGAGGGCTTTTGGTTGAGGTACAAGTTAGGTACATGGTTGAGACAAGTAGTGGATGAGTTGGTACATACATGAGGTGTATAGTTGATGATGTTGGTACATATTGATGAGTCATATTTGATGAGTACTTGACACATGATTGGTACATACTTGGTACATGGTTGGTTGTGCTTGTTTATGGTACAAGTTGATTACAGATTGTTTGGTACATGTTGGTGCATGGTTGATGCACTTGTTTAAGGTACACGTTGATTACAGGTTGATGCATGGTTCATGTTTATTGGTACATGTTTACAATGGTATATCTCACAGTGATAGTGTGACAGTGGTTCCATCAATATACTTCTACTTTAGGGCGGTTGGACGAAGCAAGGACAGGTGGTTGTAGCCACCTTCTAGTTGTAGTCGGAGAACATAAGGGGTTGTAGCCTCCTTCTGGTTGTAGCCAGAGAAATGGGGAGTTGGAGCTTCCCTCAGGTTGTAGCCTGAGAAACTAGGGGGTTGGAGCCTCCTTCCAGTTGCAACTAGAAAACAAAGGAAGTTTGTGCTTCCAATGAATGCAATTCTTCAAGACATATAAGATAAAGCATTCTGTGGTTTTCTCCCGATTTGGGTTTCCACGTAAAACACTGGTGTACTATGTATGTGTGTGATTGTTCATTTCTTATGGCTCATTATTGGATAATAATTCTACATTGATATAACACTTGTATTATTTAGAGAAAAATGATTATAATTACGCTATTACTGATTCACCCCCCCTCTCAGTAATCCAACAATTAGTATTAGAGCAGGTTCCTTCAAAAATCAGTTTAACAACTGAAAGGTAGATCATGGAGAGTACCAAATCATATAAAAATGGAGTACCACACTTTGATGGACAAAAGTATGCTTTTTGGAGCATAAGGATGAAGACATATATACAAGCACAAGGGTTTGAAATTTGGCAATCAATTGTAGATGGATACCCAGTACCAGCAGTTCCACCAACAAATGACAAAGCAGTGAAAATTGGCCAGAATAATTCCAAAGCTACAAATGCACTTTTGAATGGTCTCGGTGAAACAATATTCACCAAAGTTGCACATTGTAAATCCGCCAAAGATATTTGGGACAAGCTTCGAAATATTTATGAAGGAGATACACAAGTCAAAGAAGCAAAACTTCAAACTTACAGAGGTTAGTTCGAACAACTAAATATGAAGGAAGATGATAATATTGTAGCCTACTTCTTAAGAGTTGACAAAATAGTGAATGCAATCATAGTATTGGGAGAATAAATTGAAGAATCTGTAATTGTTCAAAAGGTACTAAGATCTCTTCCTATGAGATTCAACTCTAAGATATCAACACTAGAAGAAATATTGGATTTGAACTCAATAAGCATGGACGAACTGCATGGAATCTTCACAACATATGAAATGAGAACTGAACCGAAAAATCCAGATGTAAAAGAAGTAGCCTTTAAAGCATCCAAAAGATCAAGGAAAAAGAAAAAGGAACAAGAAGAATATAACAACAACAACGATGTCTCAAAAGATGATGAAGAAGTGGCCAACTTCATCAAAATACTGAACAAGGGAACCAATGGTAGGTATAGAGGTAAGTTTCCTTTAATTTTTTTTAATTGTGATGGTATTGTTCATTTTGCTAAGAAATGTACTCATAAGAAAAAGAGAAATGATGAAGGTTACTCAAAAGGAAAATACACATATAAAGACAAAATAACTACAAAGAAAGATTTCAAGAAAAGCTTATGCATCAAAGAACACATATCATCATCAGATGAAGATGAAATCAGTGACAGTGAGACAGGAAGAGTTCTATTCATGGAAGTAAAAGATTCTAACAAAGAAGACTCTAAAGAAGAATATGAAGAATTCGAAGAAGGATATGAAGAATTCAAAGACGAAATTGAAGAGGAAGAAGTTGACTATCGATAAGAATTAATGTGTGCCATAGAAGTTATCAGAAGAGAAAATAAGAAAAACAAGAAACTACAAGCAGAACTAGACAAGAAAAAGGACACTTGAAAACTAGAACAAATGATCACAATATTGAAGGTTCAAATAGAATAAGATAAAAGAATTGAAGAAGAACTCAAAGAACAACTAGAAGAAAATGACAAGATCATTGGAAACATGGAAGCAGAGATTGTCACACTAAGAAAGGATATTCAAAATAAAAATATGCAAAATAGCTCAAAAGTTCTGGATGACATTATCAGTAGTCAAAAATCTCATATTGACAAGTCTGGACTTGGATATAATTAGACAGAAAAGGGATCAAGCTCCAAAACAACAGACCAAGAAACAAATCCAAGAAGCTATGCAAAAACAATCAAATGGGATAGGAAGATGTACAAGGAAGATTACAGGGACACTCCTCCACTGAGAAGATTCATATTTCAAAATCAAGAACAGACAGATAGGCCTCAAGAAGAAGAAGGATTCATAAGAGCACCTTCTTTCAGAAGATATTCAACTCCCATGTATCAAACTATATTTTTTGGTTTATGTTATGCATGTAATAATTTTGAATGTAAAGCTGTGAATTGCAGAGCTAACAACATGAACAATAACAACTTTGAGAGTCATACACAAAGGGGTTACTCAAGAAGACCTAGTGAAACACAAAGAAGAAGTTACAACAGGTTTGAATATTTGAGCACTGAAGTGGAATGTTACAAATGTAAAAATTTTGGACACGTGGCCAAAAATTGCGAATGACAATCCCTCCTAAAGAACCTCAATAGAATAACAACAGTCACATACAAGAAACTCAAAAAACGGCATGGATAAGAAAGAAGGATCAGTATAGAAATGAAGAATGCACAATCACTCTACAAGCTAAGCAGAAGAAACAAGGTTGGTATGTTGACAGTGGGTGTTCAAAACATATGACAGGTGATAGAGACAAATTTATTACATTGCGAAAGGAAAGAAATGGATTAGTCTCCTTCGAAAATGACAATTCAGCCAAAATCATTGGAGAAGGCATAGTCCGAATTGGGAACAAGAATAAAAAGGCACAAAATTTTCTACTAGTAGAAGATATGAAACATAATCTTCTAAGTGTGAGTCAAATGTGTGACCAAGGTCATAAAGTTACTTTCGATTCACAAAAGTGTGAGATAAGAAGAGAAGGTTCAGGGAAATTGGTCGGTACAGCTGCAAGAACTTAAAAAATCATATATGTGTTAAGTGAAATTGGAAATGAAAAGTGTTGTCTAGGAAAGGAAGATGAAAGTTGGCTATGGCATAGAAGAATGGGTCATATTCATTTTGATAACCTTGTCAAATTCAACAAAAGAGAAGCAGACAGATAAATGGCCCAGATCACGAAACCAACCAACACTTTATGCAAGAATTGTCAACAAGGAAAGCAAACAAAGACCAGGTTGAAATCAAAAGAATATTCAACAACGAGACCACTAGAAATTGTTCATACTGATCTAGTTGGACCAACTACAACAAAGGGCTTAAAAGGTGAGAGATACTTTATGTTATTAGTTGATGATTATACAAGAATGACTGCAGTTTGCTTTCTCAAGAACAAGTCAGAAGCTTTTGAAAACTTCAAGATCTACAAGGAAATGGTTGAAAATGAGATGGATTCAAGAATCAAATGCTTGAGATCTGATAATGGAAGAGATTTCACTTCAAATGAATTTATGGACTACTACAACAGTCATGAAATAAAAAGGCAATTCTCTGTTTCTAGGGCACCTCAACAGAATGGAGTTGTTGAAAGAAAGAACAAGATAGTACATGAAATGACTTGAACAATGCTAATGCATTCCAAATTGACAGATATATTTTGGACTCAGGCAGTGCATACAACAGTTCACATTCAAAACAAAGTAATGCTCAAAAACAACATTGATAAAATTCCCTACGAGCTATGGAAAGGAAGACCAACAAATGTGAAGCACTTCAGAGTTTTTGGAAGCAAATGCTACATCAAAAGAGAAGATGGCAGAATGAGAAAGTTTGACTCTCATGTGGAAAAAAGGAGTACTTGTTGGCTATTCAAGTACAAGGAAAGCATACAAGTGTTACAATCTAAGATTGAACAAAGTTGTGGAAAGCATCAACATAACAATTGATGACACAGGCATACCAAAATCAAAGGAAGAAGAAAACAAATCAATGGAACAATTTTCGAAGAAGAAGAAGTAGAAGAGGAAGTAGAAGAGGAAGATGAAGAGAATCCTATAGAAAGAGAAGAGAAATTTCAGCAAGTATCTCCAAAGACACCTAGAAAACAAGTACAAAAGAATCATCCTTCAGATCAGATTATTAGAAACAAAGATGCAGGAGTTGAGACTAGAAGAGAAATATGTTCACCAGAACAAACACACCTAGCACTCTTATCTACAATTGAACCAAACTGTTTTGAAGAAGTCAACAAGGATAAATTTTGGAATAAGGCCATGAGTTAAGAATTGGATCAAATAGAGAAAAATGACACTTGGGAACTAGTTCCAAGACCAAAGAATAAGAATGTGATCAACACAAAATGGGTTTTCAGAAATAAATTAAATGAAGATGGACAAGTTACAAGGAGAAAAGATATATTGGTATGTAAAGGATATGCACTGATTGAAGGAACCGACTTTGAAGATACATTTGCCCCAGTTGCCAGAATGGAAGCAATTCGGTTGTTTTTAGCCTATGCATGCTCCAAAATGTTAAAGTATATCAGATGGACATAAAATCAGCTTTTCTAAATGGGGAACTTGAAGAAGAAGTCTACATTGAACAACCAGAAGGATTTTAGTTGCCAGAGAATGTAGATTATGTGTGTAAATTAAAGAAGGACTTGTATGGTCTAAAACAGGCTCCTAGAGCATGGTACTCTAGACTGGATAAGTATCTTCAGCAGGCAGGGTTCAGAAAAGGAAGTGCAGACATCAACCTCTACATCAAGGTAAGTGAAGCTAATATTTTATTAATTGAAGTTTATGTTGATGATATTATTTTTGGTAGTGATGATGACAGGTTAAGCCAAAAGTTTGCAAAAGATATGCAGATTGAATTTGAAATGTCATTACTTGGAGAAATATCCTTCTTTTTAGGACTTCAGATATGTCAAAGCAACTAAGGAATATTTATTTCTCAAACCAAGTATATCAGAGAAATGCTAAAGAGGTTCTAAATGGAAGATTTCAAACCAATTGCAAGTTGAGCAAAGATGATGATTCAAAGTCTACAGATCAGAGGCAATACAGGTCAATGATTTGCATCCTACTATATGTGACAACATCCAGACCATATGCAATGCAGGCAGTTGGACAGGTGGCATGATTTCAAGAAGCACCAAAGGATTCACATGTGTTAGAAGTGAAGAGGATTTTTAGATATCTCAAAGGAACATAAGAGTTTGGATTATGGTATCCAAAAGGAAAGGATCTATCACTTATTGCCTACACAGATGTAGATTGGGTAGGTTGTATTGATGACCAACAAAGCACCAGTGGAACAACGTTATACTTGGTTGAGTGTTTAGTATCATGGCTAAGAAAGAAACAGTGATTAGTATCGTTATCTACAGTCGAGGCATAGTATATTGCAACAACATCATGGTGTACACAGGTTTTTTGGATGAAACAAACTCTAATAGACATACATGTTGATTATGATGAGCCCATTCCAATATATTGTGATAATACAAGTGCCATCGGTATCTCAAAGAACCAGGTGATGCACTCCAAGACAAAACACATTCCAATAAAGTATCACTTTCTATAGGAGCATGTTGCAGAAAAGAACATCAGAGTTGAGTATGTGGGCAAAAAATAACAAGTGGAAGACATCTTCACAAAACCACTTCCACGGGAATCCTTTGAATATCTTCGCCATAGACTTGGAGTTATTTCTAGTTCAAAATGAATGGTTTTTGAATGCTTATCTTATATGTCTTATATTTACACAAGGAAGCACCATAAGAGGATAGTTCAGTCAAGGGGAGAAACCCCATATGTAAAGATACCTTTGTCATTGATGACAAAGGGGGAGACATTTATCAGATGTAGAGGACAGAGGCATACGACATAGGCATGGTTCCAGGGGGAGAAGATTTATCATATATAGAGGACAGAGGCATGGTTCCAGTGGGAGCATGAGTTATATGATTTTAGTATTGCATCAGAGTGTTTCCATCAATGCCAAAGGGGGATATTGTTGATTAAGGTTGGTTGTCATTGATGTCAACCCTTGAAGAAAGCCCCATAACACAAAGGTTGGGTAATGGACCCAAGATTTTTTGATGTAAATATGACTCTTTATTGTCTTGTCATGGTTTATAATGATTAAAAATGGATTAACTCCAAAGTGGAACCCTTATGGTGAAATCCCTCAAAGGAAGACGCCTTGCAGATTGAGTTATCCTAGAAGTATGGTTAGAGAATCCATGATTATTTGTGGAATAATGAGATGAATTCTAGTGAATTTGTCATTGAAACTATCCTATATGGATATTTCTTATCATGCCATTTTCGTTGGTATGTGGAACGTCACATAACTCCTCACGGTTAGAGATTTATGGCCATGAGAAGTTGGAGAACCCAAGTTTGGGTAATGGACCCAAGTTTGTTTGATGGATAACAATATGAGTTTTGATATATTTTTAGGTAATACTATTCTATATGGATATTACATTTCATTCCATTTCTGGTGGTATGTGGAACGTCACATAACTCCTCATGTTTTGAGAGTTATGGCCTTACGAAGTTGGAGGACCCTCATATGTCATCTAAAAGCCCCCAAAGGTCAAAGTAGTCAAAGTGATTTAAGAGATTTTAAAAGGTAAATAATAAAGTGAAGTCATGCGTGTACTATAATTCAAAGTGAATACAAAATAAATTAATTCAATAATAAATTTAATGGAGAAATTAGAAGTGGGTTAACCCTAAAATAAGGAAAGTGGGGAAAGTGACCTAGAAGATGTTTTTAAGGAAGCTACTTGGAGAGTATAAATAAGAGGCAAGGCTCTCTCATTTAAGAAACACTTGAGAATATTGAATACCTGTAGGTTTATAAGGTAAACAAAGGATATATAAGCCAAATTTATGAGGAAAGTGAAGAAAATAAGGCCGGAATTCAAGGAAGGATAAATTCTTTTGATGATGCTTTCTAAGGTATGTTTTTTTCAGGTCATCTCACCATTTTCGCAATAACTTTTTTTCTAGAATGATTCATATCATGAAATTGCTATGTCATTTCATAAACATATCCAAGTATTTGTGGCAAACAATTCATCTTGTGGGTCATTGTATTTTTGGAGTTACACTCCGTGGAAAATAGGGTTTGTGGCTAGTCCTGAAACTAGTCAAAAACAAGTGTTTCTGGTAAAAACGTCATAACTTATTCATAACAGATCCAAATTTAGTACGATTTTTTTTTTTGGTTAGAGTAAAGTATGTAGTATTCCATGTAACATTTTCATATCAGTTCAACAACTATTCCATGCATGGCACAATCTACAAGGTTGCTCTCTAGAATAAGCCACAATTCAACAAGGTGTGCCTTTTTTTCCATAACTCCTTTTCTGAGAGGTTCCAAGTAGTGAAACCTAGAGGAATTGTATAAAACACAATGAGTAACATTGTGTATCATTTTAATATCTTTATTCATTACAGGTACAAAGTTATTATTATTTCAAGTTAGGGTTGTTGACTAATCCAAAACTAGTTTTGTGAGACTAAAGAAATGTTTGATGAAAATGCTAGTCTCTTGTTGTTAAAGTTAAGGAAGGTTTGCAGGTATGTGATAATATACATTAGGTCTATTACAGAGTTACAAATCATATTTGGATGATGAAATTGATGAGGGATTTTGGTTTAGGTACAAGTTGGGTACATGGTTGAGACAAGTAGTTGATGAGTTGGCACATACATGAGGTGTATAGTTGATGATGTTGGTACGTATGGATGAGTCATAGTTGATGAGTACTTGAAAAATGATTGGTACATACTTGGTACATGGTTGGTTGTGCTTGTTTATGGTACAGGTTGATTACAGATTGTTTGGTACAGGTTGGTGCATGATTGATGCACTTGTTTATGGTACAAGTTGACTACAGATTGAGGTACAGGTTGATGGATGGTTCAGGTTTATCGGTACATTTTTACAATGGTATATCTCACAATGATAGTGTGACAGTGGTTCTGTCATTCTACTTCTACTTCAGGGCGGTTAGACAGGGCAAGGACAAGTGGTTGTAGTCACCTTTCAGTTGTAGCTGGAGAACATAGGGGGTTGTAGCCTCCTTTTGGTTGTAGCTAGATAATTGGGGAGTTGGAGCTTCCCTCAGGTTGTAGCCTGAGAAATTAGGGGGTTGGAGCCTCCTTCTAGTTGTAGCTGAAAAACAAAGGAAGTTGGTGTTTCCAACAAATGCAATTCTTCAAGACATATAAGATAAAGCATTCTGTGGTTTTCTCCCGATTTGGGTTTCCATGTAAAACACTGGTGTACTGTGTATGTGTGTGATTGTTCATTTCTTATTTCTCATTATTGGATAATAATTCTACATTGATATAACACTTGGATTATTTGAAGAAAAAACATTATAATTACACTATTACTGATTCACCCCCCCTCTTAGTAATCCAACACTAAGTGTCTCTAGTATTACTTGATCCTCAAATAGTATTAAGTATGAAATAACTTTCTTATTCCAAGATTCTTTTATTGACAATGCTTATAGCTTGGAAGTGACTTATCGTACTTAACCAAACACTTCAACTGATGAACATAACTTGCATAATCATTCATACATGAACATATACAGAATCACATGAAAGAAAGAAATTTGTTTCACAATGACCTTCTTGCATGTTACTCAAACTCAATTACAAATGTTAAAATCAACATCGTCTCGGAAAACCGAATCCAGTGACTAGAAACACTATATATTTCTTTAAAAAATGCCCAAAGGCTCTCTTACAACTCACAAATCCCAAATTTGCAGAATTTTGGCTTACAAATGAGTGATAATATTATCATCATTGACTTCGTCTCGGAAAAATGATTTCGATGACTATAAATACCCCATAACTCTCAAAAGACTACAAACTTGACTTCAAAAGGAAAATGAGTAGAGCTTTAGTACATGAGAATGTTGTGTTAAAAAACACAAAAGAAAATTGTGTAAAACACCAAAATATTGTGTAAAACACAAAAAACAAGTTGTGTGCCACAAATGCTCGCTTACAAAACACTCAATTAATAACCTTCTATCTTAAAAAAGAGAAATAAGATTATCAACATCAAGACCACTTCGAAAAAATGAATCTGGTGACTATAAACAACTTATATCTCCCAAAAGACTACATAATCTGCATTATAAAAGACTTAGTACTGCATATTGGTTTAGAGGAAAATGAGTGTTGTCGTGCAATGGTATCGAGTGCTCCTTTACATAGGCAAGGTCATGGGATCTAATCCCAAAAACCAATTTATTTTTTTGGTTTTGTTGTTTTAAACCATATGCCATAATAAGCAAAGTGGTTGTTTTGTTATAACAAATAATAAATATTTAACAAAACCCACTTATTATAAGTCCCATGGTAAATATGAGCGAATGGCATAATTTGGCTTGTTTTGTAACAAACCATATAGTATATGGTTCAAACAATATTTTAATGGGTCATGTGTTGCTTAGGCCTCGCGAATATAGGGGCATGGTTCTTGTGCATGCAATAGAGTCATGGGTCAAGCCCTCGGCCCTTTCTTCTTCGTATTTAATAAAAAACCCACTTTATAATAATAATTTGACATATGTTTATTAAGAACTGTGTAATGGTGCATTGGTAAATTTGTTGGGATGTTATGCAAGTTTTCTAGGTTTGATTACCTTCGGCTTCAACAAAATTTTAACAAAATCCATCCATAACTGGCCAATGGGAGGTTTCCACATGGCAACCTCTCATTGCTCTATCAATGCCACTTGTCAACCTATGATTGGACCACTTGGATTGCATGGATGTTGAGCCACCTTCCATTTGTCAATACCTAGAGCTACCACTTTTCAACCTATGAGCCTACCATGTGTCTCTCTGAGATCCTTCCACGTGTCTCTTCAGGGTTGACTTTTGCCCTGTTTGACCTGAACTTTGATGAGCCATAAAGTTTGCATATAGACTCAATTTGAGGTGAAATTTGCATCGTTGGAAGCTTGCAACGAGATATGCATTGATGGTGTTTTCAATATATTTTAAGACAATAATTTTTTAGCATTTATGATCCCTTATGGACCCCTGTGAGTGTTTCGGGTCCTCCTAGACCTTAGTGAGTGTCTCTTGATCATTCTTCCTCACTGGGAGGATTTTGGACCTCCAAAAGGTTTACATTAAATGAGGGATATGCCTCCCCAATTTTCACGTGTCTCTTCCCCATGATTGGACCACTTGTCTTATTACAATCAGTTGAATAACAAGGATGACGGATGAAAAAATGTTGCTAACATAATAAATCATTCTCGGACTTCCACATCTATATGCATTCATATTTTCCACTACTAGCCAAGAAAAACATATTAGCAATAGTAGTGAACATATAGATGCTACCAAAAATTAATTAACAACATTCTCACACTCCCTAACAAAATCCCTTTCACCTGCATATAACGAACCTTCATGTGGCAGCTTTGGAGAATTATGAAACACTTCATGACTAGAAGATAACTTGACTATTTCATTATCATATCCTTCACTTGATTTTGGAAACATCATAGAAAAATTCTTGCTTGCATTCACAACACCTACAATTGTTATTTGTGTCTCGTCACCTGATTCATATCCCAATTCTTGTTGGATTGTGACAACCTTTTTCTTTCCTTTTCCTCCATACTTTTTAGGCCTTAATTCAGAATGTATCTTCCAACAATGATATTCATCATGTTCACTTTTATTGCAATGAGTACATGTGAGACTTCCTTCTTCCTTCTTTACTTTAGTTACCTGTTTGTCTTTTCCCTTGTTCTTACTTCCCTTTTTCTGATCAAACTCCTTAGAGGAACCATCTTTAACATCCTTCCCCCTGGACTCAAGATGTACAACTTGAACACATACTTCATCAAAATAAGTGGAATTTAACAAAAGAAGAGTATGACGAATGTAACTATGAAAAGCACTAATGTATTTCAGAAGGGTTTCTGTAGAATGTAATGAAATATTTAAAGCCAATGATTTCTTCCTAAATTCATGAGTAAAATACTGCACACTCTATCCTTTTCCTTGCCTCAAATATTTCCATTCCATAATTTTTTTTTGTTGATATGCCAAAGTATAAAATTGTTTCCTTAATGCAACTTTAAATTCTGGCCAAGAAAAGAGAATATTACCGCTCTTTTGGATAGATTTCGTGAAGCAATTTTCTTACACGGAGATGAGGGCAGAGAAGTGGAAGGATATGAAGGTGCAGAAGGAGATGAAGAAGGAGGTATTGAAGGAGGTGGAGAACGAGGAAGATCATATTATTTCTTAACTTGTCCATAAATTTCTCCTTTTTGTAATCCTCTGTCATTGTAAAGCTCTTCCACCATTTCCTTCATCTGATTAAAGGAATTGAAGAAATCATTGTCAAATTCAAAAGGACCTATTTTCCTTGTTGAAGCCATCTCTTCTCTTCGAGTGAATCTCCTTGAACCAATCTCTGGATTTTAACTCTCAAGTTTTTCTTCACCACGCTTGTGTTTATCCCTTGTAAGCATTCACCTATCAAACCTGCTCTGATACCAATTGATCCAAAAATGGATTAGAAATCATACACCACTTGATCTAAACCAAGTGTCTCTAATATCACTTGATCCTCAAACAATATTAAGTATGAGACCACTTTATTAATCCAATATTCTTTTATTGACAATGCTTATAGCATGGAAGTGACTTATCTTACTCAACCAAACACTTCAACTAATGAACATAACTTGCATAATCATTCATACATTAACATATACAGAATCACATGAAAGAAATAATTGTGTTTCACAATGACCTTCTTGCATGTTACTCAAAATCAATTACAAATTTCAAAATCAGCATCGCCTTGGAAAACTGAATCCAATGACTATGAATACTATATATTTCTTTACAAAATTCCCAAAGGCTCTCTTACAGCTCACAAATCCCAAATTTGCATAATTTTGGCTTACAAATGAGTGATAAGATTGTCACCATCGAATCCGTCTCAAAAAACAGATTCAGATGACTATAAATACCCCATAACTCTCAAAAGACTACAAACTTGACTTCAAAAGAAAAATGAGAAGAGCTTTAGTACATGAGAATGTTGTGTTAAGAAAAACAAAATAAAATTGTGTAAAACACCAAAATATTGTGTAAAACACAAAAAAAAAAGTTGTGTGTCACAAATGCTCGATTACAAAACACTCAATTTATAATATTCTATCTTACAAAAGAGAAATAAGATTATCAACATCAGGACTGCTTCGAAAAAATGAATCCTATGACTATAAACACCTTATATCTCCCAAAAGACTACATAATCTACATTATAAAAGACTTAGTGCATATTGGTTTAGCACCAAATGAGTGTTGTCGTGCAATGGTATGGAGTGTTCCTTTATATAGGAAAGGTCATGGGATCAAATCCCAACAACCCATTTAATTGTTTGGTTATGTTTTTTTAAACCATATGCCATAATAAGTAAAGTGGTTGTTTTGTTATAAAAAATAATAAATATTTAACAAAACCCACTTATTATAAGTCTCGTGGTAAATATGAGTGAATTGCATAATTTGGTTTGTTTTGTAACAAACCATGTAATATATCGTTCAAAAATTCTTTTAATGGGAACACTTGTTCGTTAGGCCCCACGAATATAGATGCATGGTTCTTGTGCATGCAATAAAATCACGGGTCAAGGGCTAAGCCCTCGACTCTTTCTTCGTTGTATTTAATAAACAACCCACTTTATAATATTAATTTTCCATGTGTTTGTTAAGAACTACGTAGTGGTGCATTGGTAAAGTTGTTAGACTATTATGCAAGTTTCCAGGTTCGATTCCCTTCGGCTCCAACCAAATTTTAACAAACTCCATCCATAACTGGCCAAAGGGAGGTTGCCACGTGGAAACCTCTCATTGGTCTATCAATGCCACTTGTCAAGCTGTGATTGGACCACTTGGATTGCATGGATGTTGAGTCACCTGCCACTTGTCAATACTTGGAGCAGTAGATCTTGTCAACCTATGATCTTGCCACATGTCTCTTTAGGGTTGAATTTTTCCTTGTTTGACCTAAACTTTGACCATCCATAACTTTTGCATATGGACTCTGTTTGAGGTGAAATTTGCACCATTGGAAATCTTGCGACGAGAACTATGCATTGATGGAGTTTTCAAGAGCTCTTAAGATGATAAAATTTTGAGCATTTCTAATCCCTTATGGACCCCTTTGAGTGTTTTGGATCTTCCTGGACCTCAGTGAGTGTCTCTGGATCCTCCTAGATCTTCCAAAAACACATACCTCATTCTTAGAGCTTATACATATGCAGATTGGGTAGGAAGTATTAATGACCAAAAAATCACTAGTGGAGGTGCATTTTTCCTTGGCAGTTGTTTAATGTCATGGCTTAGCAAGAAAAAAAATTTCATTTCTCTCTCTAGGGCTGAAGTAGAGTATATAGTTGCAGCATCCGGTTGTACACAAGTATTGTGGATAAATACTAATCTCAAGGATATTCAAGTTCCTTGTGATCAACCTTTTTATATCATGTGTGACAATATCAATTCTATTAATCTCTCTAAAATTCTTGTTCAACAATCTAAAACCAAGCATATACCCATCAACTATCACTTTCTCAGAGAGCAAATTTAGGATCAGGTGGTTAAACTAGAATATGTTCCTTCCAAAGAGAAAATCACATATATCTTTACTAAGACATTACCTAGGGACTACTTTGAGTACCTTAGAGAGAATTTGGGAGTCCTTCCCACTCATCATTAAGGTGCATAACCTTCATAACATGTTGGAGGCTGCTAAAAGACCTGTTCAACCTCAGGGGGAGTAGCATAAGAAATTGAGCAGCAACCAATACAACATTCAGATAGGGGGATTCATTCTTAGGATGTGTGCATTTTGTAGGGTAGATCCCTTTTCCATTCATGTCAAAGGGGAATAAAAATAGATTTGCGACTAAGATGAGGATACACCAAGGCTGTGACAAAGAGGAGGAACATAGAGTGGGACTGTGACATAGAGGAGCATACAACAAGGGGAAGTGAAGGCCATAGGAACACACTGACAGGGGGAGAAACTCAATAATAGAGCTTCCATCAATGACAAAGAGGGAGTTTGTTAAGAATATGTTTTCATTGATGTCATCATGGTGCATAGACAATATGATGCAAAGTTGGTGCATAGGCATAAGAATTGCACAGAAGGATGTTAAGAACCAAATACTTGCATACATAAACGCCAAAAAGATTCAAAGAAAAATATAGAAGAACCACACTTTATTATATCAAACCCTTGAGGTAGTGAAACACCATACAATGGATCCTATTAGGGAATAGATCCTCTCATGTTCACTTGCCTCTTCAAGGGGGCTTCCTCCTATTGATCTACCACTCCAAATAAAATACTTCTCTTTATATCCCATTACATTGCTTGAACCCATTTATACAGTGCTACCATCACCTAAGAACATTCTAGAGGAGGAACCTTCTAGAAGTAGAACCTTCTAAGAAGTCATGTTACATTTATTATATATAACTACCCATTTATTATATCTAACTATCATAGTGGGCCTTATTTAATAATATAGTGGACCTATTCCACCTTACATTGAATGGCCTCCACTATTATCATTATGTGCCCTATGGGCCCCCACACTACCTCTCTAGCTACCTAACATTCCACCCCCCTTATGAAAGCGTTGTCCTCGATGCTTGATGTACAACCATATACTAGGGTCCCATGGATAAGTGTGGACCATAGTGTTGAAGTAGACTATAGAACTAGGTTCCTATGGATACTTATGGACCATAGTGATGAAGTAGACTAGAGAACCATGGTCCCATTGAGAAGTGGAAGCCACCATGTTAAAGTAGTCCAACTGCCATTGTAAACTAGGGTTCCATGTCCAATTCCTCATGTGAACTCCACACGGAAGATATGAGCACCCAACAAGCAACTGAAAATGATGCTCCCAATACTGACACCTATCATGTGGATCCAAATAATAATATCCATCTACATAGTGGGAAAGGGTCAAAGCTGAATCTGGAAGGAAAAATATCATTGTAGAATATGCAAGCTAGACACTGGTAATCATAACTAGCTCCTGATATGCTGCATTGATGTTATCTACAGAAGCTGGAGTAGATTCAACAAATAAAATATGGAAGTGGTTGTCATCCCAGAAATGACAACTATCCATATACCAATCATCACAGTAGGCCTCAAAATCATTCCAAGCATATATTTCTTGATTATATTCATCACTGATGTCCGCCATAAGAAATCTCTCCTTCATGATATCCAATGAATCTTGAATACTACGAAAACTATCATTGAGACCATCTACAAGGTCATGTAATTTGTCATGCAATGTGCCATACAATGTGTCATACAATTGGGCTTTGAATGCTTTAGTAATCTGTAGAATTTATTCGAGGGTTTTGTTATCACATAAAGTTGTCCAGGTTCGCAGGTGACAACCATGAGTGCAGACAGGCAGGAAAATGTAGTTACAGTGGCATAAATCCCTTGCACATTTCAATTCAGGGCCATCTCTAAATACAGTTGGAAGTTTTCCACAGTTAGCAGGAGGATAAAAATTTGGTAGAGGCGCTAAAATAGATGGCACGCCCAGATATCGGGTCTCATTTAGATCAACAACTTCAAATAATTTTGGGGCCACAACATGCTCGGGCGTTAAAATACGAAGGGCGGGACAAAATCCAAACCACAGTTTTGCAGGGTGGCTACATGGCAAGAGGCGGTGCACTTCGGGCCTGAAACTAGTGTGGGTCCAAACTGCTTTTGACGGTGCCAAAATCAAGTGCTCTTATACAGTGCCATATCAAAAAACAACACATGGACGCCAATTAATAATCAAATCACATCCCGATCCTGAGGAGAGTTCATCCAATGAATGTGGATTGAATTTTATGGCCACCTTCTTATTCAATGCCCAATCCATCAGGGGAATGTGGTCATCTGCTAATCGTCTAGTCGCGCTCCAATCCTGAGAAGGATTCAGTTAGTGAGAAGGGACTGGTAGCTGAAACTTTAGCTCAGTCTATAAGTGGAAAGCATGGAAATTATGGCTAAGGGGACAAAGTTGTTAGCCTAAGGTACAACGATGGACGGTTTTTCCTACAGGACCATGTTGATCTGAGTTTGCATTTGACTAAGTAATACTCGCACAGTTTGACAAAAGGTTGCATAGACGTAAAGTTTTGAATGTGATGAACGGATCACACTCCTAGCAGTTGTGAACTGGTTCGATTATAAATAGATCAGTTCAAGATTTTGTTAAGGTCGTCGAATGGTTGAGAAAAGCTCCCTATTTTGTAATATTTGATAACATATTTATTCTCTGGTTTTGTATGATACTCGAGACTTTCACATTAATAGAAGTCAGCTTCTTTCATCTCTTTATTTAAACTGTGTTGAAACACTCGTGCATGGAGGATCCAGATGAGGGTTGTGGTTGTATTGTAATGTAGGTTTGATTATAATGTTGTTGTAAGATGTTCCAGTACTTTCCATTTTTTTATCTTATTTCCCCTTATGCTGAAATGCTCATGCATGGAGGATCCATACGAGTTGTTGTATTCACATGGTAATGGAGGTTTGATTATCATGTTGCTATGACATATTTTAGTGTCTGAAACTTGAGTTCAAGAGTACTCTTGTTCCTAAGATTTTCTTCACCAAGCTGCTTGAAGGTCAGATGCTCATGGAAGGATTGTCCACCTTTCTCACTAAGTCTTCCTCCTACTCACACTTAAACACAAACCACTGACTGAAGTTAATGAGGACCTCATTTCCCTATGCATTTCTTGTCCAGTCCATGTGTTAAATCATTCTTGTACCGAGTTTTGTCCATTTGACCTCCATTTGTAAACCTACCTCCACAAACATTTTGATGGGTACTGGGCTTATCCTCTTACAATATGAGGGTGACTCTCAGTGCTAACATTCTTGGCGTTATTGCCGAGGAATGAATTGAAGACATTTCCATGGGATTAAATGACAAATAAATTTTGATTCTAAAGGTGCATCAGAAATCAATACCTTGAAGATTGCAACTTGCACCTGGAGACTCCACTATTTTAGTTGTGGCTCCGAAGGTAGACACGGGAGGTCTACTCCACAACTGCCTCTAGAAAATCCTGAAGATGACCTAGAAAATATTATCAAGAAAGGAAATACCTCTCAATAATGGATTTCAACTATTGTACAAGGTGATTCTGGTAATTTACATGATTCTTCTTTTACAACTCCAGTAGCTGCATCTAATTCTCCTTTTATACTATCTGTTGGAGTTTTCGGAAGTTTAAATTTTGGAAGTTTAAATTTTGGAAGTTTTCTTGTTGAATTCCCCCCTTTTTGTATTCATTTAGAAGGATCTTAGAAAGTGGTTTAGACCCAAGATCTTAGAATATTTTCTCACTTTGGGTTTTCCTACTCCTCCTCCTGTCAAATTTGCTGCATCTAAAGAGGGGGAAACTTCTTTTACTTTGAACCCCATATTATTCTCCTCCAACACTAAGTCATTTCCTCTTTCTCCTAGAAACAAAGCTGTAGTCCTACCTACCCAAACTCCATCTCCCCCTGGTTCTCCTATAGTTCACATCCCAATGGAAGGTGTTAATCCTCCTAGAAATAGAATGGATGCCATAGTGGTTGCTAGATATTCCCCTCTTGTTTTACCTCAGCCTATGAATGTTCTCCCAGCTAGAGACTACCTTAAGTACATGCCCAAGTTCACAGTGGAGGAATACATAACTGCAGAAGAACACCTTTCAGATTTTTATGGTTATGCAGATAATCAAAACATTGCAAATGAAGATGCGTGGATGAGATTTTTTGTACTGAGCGTTGCTAGTGAGGCAAAGAAATGGTTCAGGGGATTAACTTCTGGACCTATTGATGGGATTGAGGATTTGGATGATTCATTCTTAAGACATTGGGGGGATACAAAATATTTCCTTTATTATATTACATAATTTGGGTCACTTAAGAGAGGAGAGGGGGAATCTGTTTCAGAATTCTCAAGGAGATTTAATAAAATGTACAATAATATTCCCATTGAAATAAATCCTACAGAAACATCTGCTAAGATTACTTATGCTAGTGCTTTTGACCCTGATTCTTTCCTCTTATTGATATAAAGGAGAGCTACCTCTTTAGCTCATATGCAAGATGCAACCCTTGAAATAAAGTCTAATATATTGGCATTTGACAAGCTTAGGAGTAAACATGATAGAGACAGAAGGAGAGGTAGGTCTTAATATTCAACCTCTGATTCCTCTACTGCCCACTCTCAAGTGGATGAGTTGAAAAAACTGGTAAAATCACTTTCTGCAGAAATGGAGAAATTGAAATTTGAAGGAAGGCAGAGCTATAGGAACCCCCAGAATGCTGATAATAGGGGTAAATTCAGAAGACCCAATAATTTCCCTCAGATCATCCAAAGAGATCAAAGGAATAGGGATAGGGATGATCAAAAAATCCAAGCCCCTCTCCAAAATAACCTTGTTATTGATGAAGAAGGAGAGGAAGAAGATGCAGATCCCAAAATCCATTGTCTTGGTGACACCTCTTCATCCCCTCATTTAACTCAATATGCATGTGAAGATGCTGTCATGGGAATCCAACTAAATGAGTTGAGCAAAGGGGAAAGGACTAGTGGAAATTCAAATAGATACAACCTCAGGTCCAAGAAGAAAGAGGGAAAGCCTTACATACCTGATCAGCCTCCTAGAACAGTGAATCCTGCTAAGGATGTGGCAACTAGAAACAAAGAAAAAGAGGTACAAAACCCCTAGCCAGTGGTTAATATCCCTACCACAGAAGTTAAGGAGATTCTAAATCCTCCCTCCTCTTTTAGCTTTGAGAATGAGATCCAAAAGTTTAAAATCCTTGTACCTTTCTTGGAGCTAGTTAAGCATGGGGATTTCAAAAGGTACCTTTCCAAAATTTTGCAGCCTAAACCTTCATCTCATCCCACAGACTCAGTCAACCCCAAAGATGAAAAAATAGTTGTCATATTAGGAAATTTGGTAGAGGATAGGGATGACACCTCCCATCCTTTCTATACGTCATTGCAAATTCATGATAAAGTATTGCACAACTGCTTGATGGATTCAGGGGCATCTCACAATCTTATGCCTAAGACTGTCATGGATGAGCTTGGGTTGAAGGTCACAAAAACCTACCATGACCTGTACTCATTTGATTCCAGGAAGGTGAAGTGCCTCAGGGTTATTAAAGAACTGCCTGTCTCCTTGTTCCAATTGCTAATGAAAAGTGTGGTCATGGATATTATGGTGGTTGATGTCCCCCCTAAGTTTGGGATGCTCTTGTCTAGATCTTGGATCAAAATACTAGGGGGAACTTTACATATGGATCTTTCATATGCCACCATTCATGTTTTTAGGGGATAACATAGAAGACTTTATAAGGAAGAACAACTTTCTTACATTCTCAGTGATGAAGAAAACCCTACCAACCACCCCATTTTTGTAGTTGATATTGATTTAGGAACCAATATACTACAACTCATTGATGCTCCTCAAACACCTATTGAAATAAGAAAGCAACCCATCACCTCTTGTGAAGACCCTCCTCCCAATACCTCTATTTGGAAAATGTTTTTTTATGGAGACTCTTCTAAGGAGAATGTTGGTGCTGGGGTAGTATTAATTTCTCCTACCCAAGAAACCATATCCTTGTCTTAAAAAAATGAATTTGAAACAACAAATAATGTGGCAGAATATGAGGCTCTTGTTTTGGGCTTGAGGGATGCCAAATACATGAAGATTAAGGAGCTAGCAATGTTTGGAGATGTTGATATGACTGTTCATCAAGTCATAAATTGGTATCAGGATAAGCACCCCAGGTTTAGGGCCTACAAAAATTAATTTTGGGATCTTGTTGATAGTTTCTTCTTGTCTTTTAATATCTCATTTGTTCCAAGAGAGGAGAACACTGTGGAAGATTCCTTGGTTATTTTAGCAAGTAATTTTAGGGTCCCTTTCCCCCTAAAGCTCGAGTATGAGGTGGAAGTAAAATACAGACCCTCTATTCCTAACAATGTTAAACATTGGAAGGTTTTTTAGGATGATCTTGAGATAAAAAGATTTCTCGAAACTGTGGATGAATTTTTTGATTTGCATATTGATAAATATCTGGATACTGAAGAAAGCCCTCATTCTAATTTTTTTTTAATACAATTTCTAACCATCATGTTGTTTAGTTTCCCAGTAACCATATTCCAAAGGGACTTGTCCCCTTGGAGAGACTGTTTGACATAAATGATGTTGTTGCAAAGGTTAAAGGTTCAACTGAAGATGCTGATGTGACTGAATGCAATTTAGGGACAGAAGAGGATCCAAAGTATGTCAAATTGTCTAGTAGTTTATCAAAGGAACAGAGGGTTGAGTATTCCAAGATTTTGAAGGTTTTTTCTAATGTGTTTGCCTAGAAATATGAATATTTGATAACATATGACACCAACATCATTGACCATAAGATCCCTTTGAAAGAAGAGACCAAGACATTTAGGAAGAAACTCAGACAAATAAATCCCATGTTGTTGCCTATTATGGAAAAAGAAGTGAAGAAGTTGTGGGATGCCCAGATCATCATCCCTTTGAGATATTCAGAATGGGTGGCTAATTTGGTGCATGCGAGGAAGAAAAATGGGGAAATCAGATTATGGGTTGATTTCATAAATTTGAACAGAAGCTCCAAAAAGGATAACTACCCCTTACCAAAGATGGAGAACATTTTGTAGAGAGTGACTGGCTCATCTAGGATGTCTATGATTGATGGATTCTCTGGCTACAATCAGATCTTTGTCCTTCCCAAAGACACAGATAATACAACCTTCACTACACCTTGGGGCACATTCATGTATGCTAAAATGCCCTTTGGACTGATGAATGTAGGAGCAACCTTCCAGTGATCCATGGACATTTCCTTTATTGGGGAGAAAGAGAAATTTGTAGTCATCTATCTGGATGAAATTATAGTATTCTCAAAGTCTGACCCAGAGCATTATAACCATTTGAAAAAGGTATTCTTGAAGTGTAGAAGGTTTGGTCTCTCCCTCAATCCTAAGAAATCTTTGTTTTTTATGGAGGAGGGTAAATTATTGGGGCATATTGTGTCAGCATAAGGGGAAAGAATTGATCCAAGAAGAGTAGAGGCCATCCAGTCCTTATCTTTTCCTAGATCCAAGAAATAGGTTCAGTCTTTCTTGGGTAAAATCAATTTTCTGAGAAGCTTCAGGGTGAAATCATGAAGGTGGGTTACACTTTTGCTTGTTTTATGAGAAAAAAAACTGTATTTTCACAAGTTATTCAACTTCCGACATATAAAAGTATTTTTTTTATTTCGAATTTCACTTTACAATAAAAACAAAACTTGTGAAGAATTGTGTTAGCTTTCTAATGACTATTTTTCAATTTTTTTTTATCACGATTTGATATGTCAATTTGACAATTGTTTAACAGTATGTTTCTTAAACACGAAATGAATGATAATGAGTTACTTATTTCTACAAGAATGTTTTTTTTATTAAACTTATGTTTTGAAGAAAAAAAATATACTGCAACAATCTACAGAGACTCTATTTTATTATGACTATCATTTTGAATTTAACGGATGAATATTATAATTTCTAGAATTTTTTGAAGTTGACCAAGATGAAAATGTTTCAGAGTTTAAATACATGTTTTTCTACACCTCGTATCTATCTTAATTTTTACGTAAAACTAAAATCTAAATATACCCTTTTGAAAAGAACAGTTTAAGGATTATGAATATATTTTTTTTCAAAATTTTTCACTGTATATTTTTTGAGATACCGATATTTCATTTCACCGAATCATAATGTCTGCTGAAAATATTATGTAGTGAGTTTTTTAAAAAATTAAATAAAATTAGATAAAAATAACGAAAATGAAAACAA
>ML796910.1:0-17076 GCA_009831015.1 Picea engelmannii | reverse complement strand
TACTAGTGGAAACTCGTTTGCAAAAGACAAACATTGAAAACCAAACACAAAAAACAAACTTGAAAAGGAAACACAAACATTAAGAATCCAGGAATAGTTGTAAATGGTAAATCACATATATGAATCAGGCGTGGGAGATATTCCCACTAGAGGTAAAAAAACAGCAATGATTGTAGCACTTATAAAAAACAACAATGATTGTAGCACCCCTCCAGACCTCTAGTAGTGCGTTTTTTGGCCATGCGGACTTTGAATGTATAGTTTGCGAATGAAAATATACGCAAACGCAAACGCAAATGCAAATAGGGGAAACAAATGAAAAATTATGTTTAAATCTACAGTTTGCGAATGTAAATATACGCATGTACAGTTTGCGAATGAAAATATACAGTTTGCGAAACGAATGTACAGTTTGCGAATGAAAATACAGTTTGCGAATGAAAATCATAATACAGTTTGCGAATGAAAATACAGTTTGCGAATGAAAATACAGTTTCGAATGAAAATACAGTTTGCGAATGAAAATACAGTTTTGAATGAAAATACAGTTTGCGAATGTAATTAGGGAAACGAATGTACAGTTTCGCAAAATATACGCAAACGCAAATTAATGAAAATATACGCAAACGCAAACGAATGAAAAATTATGTTTAAATCTACAGTTTGCGAATGTAAATATATGCAAACACAAACCAAACGCAAATAGTTTGCGAATGTAAATATACGCAAACCAAACCAAACGTAAATTACCTCCCCGGCACTCGAAATTTCTCCACGACCGCTGCGTCCTCGGTGTCCACTGCTCCCACGACCTCGGCGACCACTGCCCTCAGGACCTCACACAGAGACTCACAAAGCCCTCGACACAGAGCCTCACACAGCCAATACAACCAAAAAAAATTCCAAACGTCAAAAATCGATGTGTGGCAATTATATAAAAAAGCTTTCGGCCGAACTATTGTTCGGCCGAACAATCTTTCGGCCGAACTATTGTTCGGCCAAACAATCTTTCAGCCGAACTATTGTTCGACCGAACAATCTTTCGGCCGAACTATTGTTCGGCCGAATAATCTTTCGGCCGAGCTATTTTTCGGCCGAAAACTTATTGCCGGAAAGAAAATATCCGGCCGACCAAATTTATACACGCAAATCGAGGGCCCGGTTATGGCTCCGTTCGATTTGACGTTTATGTTTTCGGCCAAACAATAGTTCGGCCGAAAATAAGATCTTTCGTCCAAAAAATATATTTAGTTCGGCCGAAAATTTGTTTTTCGAAATTTTAGAGACCAGATTGTCACGAAAGTGTAACCCACCTTCGTGATTCCACCCTTCATTTCTAATTTTGCTGAGTTGGTTAAGCACATTACAACCATGCTTAGAAAAGGAAGCAAGGTGAAGTGGACTACTGAGCCCATAAATTATTTTGGAAAAATCAAAAGGTCTTTGACTGAAGCACCTGTGCTCATCAGCCCTGACTATTCTAAGGAATTTATGGTATTTTCTTTTTCCTCATCTGATACATTGGCTATTGTTTTTCTACAGAAAAATACAGAGGGATTAGAGAAGCCTATTTCCTTTTTCGATAGAGTATTGAGGGATGTAGAGATGAAGTATGATATCGTGGAGAAGCAGGCGTATGCTTTGGTCAAAGCCCTCAATAATTTCATAATATATGTTCTGCATTCAAAGATTGTTGCATATGTTCCCTCAACCTCAGTAAAAGAGATATTGATCTAGCCTGACATAGGTTGGAAAAGAAGCAAATGGATTGCTAAAATTTTGGAGTTTGACCTTGAAATGAAGCCCACTAAATTGGTAAAAGGCCAAGGTTTAGCTAGGATGATGGTTGAATCAAACTACAAGTCTTTGGGGGTTAATTTCATGAACATAAACTCAGAAAATCAGCAAGATGAGATTTCTCATAAAGACTCTCATGTCAGTCTCAACCTGACAGAATGCATCTGGTATAAAGACATCATATATTTTCTGCAGAAGTTGAGGCCCCCTGATGGCTTGGACAAGAACAAGGGAAGATCTTTGAAACTCAAAGAAATCAAATATTGTCTCATTGATCAAGTTTTTTACTAGAAGGATCCCCTTAGAGTCCTTCTGAGATGTCTGGACCCACAAGAGTCCCAAAAAGAAATGACTAATTTTCATGATAGCTTATGTGGGGGGCATCATTCCTGTAGGACCACATCTTATAAGATCCTCAGATATTGGTATTTTTGGCCCAACCTTTTTATTGATGTTTGTGCAAAGATTAGGGCTTCTTTCAAATGCCAAAATTTTTTTGGAAAGAAGCAGCTGAAATATTTGTCTTTGAAACCTATGGTGGTTTTTGGACCTTTTTAACAGCGGGGTCTTGACTTCATTGGAGAAATCCACCCAGCCTCAAGTGGTCAACACAGGTGGATTTTGAATGCCACTGATTATTTCACCAGATGGATAGAATCCATTCCTACAAGAAGCTCCTCCCACAAGGTAATCATTATCTTTCTTGAGGATATCATTTCCATATTTGGTTGTCCAAGCAGGATTGTTGCAAACAATGTTGCCTCATTCAAAGATGAACCATTGATCAAGTTCGGTGAATTGTATGAGATTACATTAATCCATTATACTCCTTACTACCCTCAGGGAAATAGTGTAGCAGAGTCCTCTAACAAGAGCCTCATAAATATCATCAAAAAATTGTTAGAAGACAACAAGAAAGCTTGGGACTCAAAGCTGAAATTTGCATTATGGGATGACATAGTTACAACAAAGAGGTCACTGGGTGTTTCCCCTTTTCATCTTGTATATGGGGTTGAGGCTATTTTTCCTGCTCAACTTGCCTTACCTGTGGAAAAATTCCTCCAGTACTACTAAGGAGAACCTAATGATATGGTCAGGAGGATACAACAGCTGGTAGAAGTACAACAGGCTAGTGAGTAGCTGCTTGATAAAGCTCAGGATCACCAACAGAAAATAAAACGAGCCTTTGACCAGAGGGAAAGCAAGGAAAATTTTCAATTGGTTGATCTCGTGCTCAAGTGGGATGCCCCTAAGGAAGAAAAAGGAAAACATGGTAAATTCGAAGCCTTATGGATTGGTCCTTTCAATATTTCTGAAGTATTTTCAAACAACACCTATAAGTTGCAGAGCTTGGAGGATTCCAAAGTTTTTGGTGGCCCTATCAATGGTCACTTTCTGAAGAAATATTTTTCTTAAGCCATGATTGGATTTCCACCATTGTAATTACCACTTCCTTTTATTTTCTATTTGAATAAGAGACTCCATGACCCAAAGGCTAAGGCACTAGAACTATGCATTCTTGGCAGCTCGCAGGGAGCATGGCATCCCCTCTGGAGCCAATGTTATCACATAAAGTTGTTCATGTTCGTAGGTGACATCCATGAGTGTAGATAGGCAGGAAAATGCAGTTACAGTGGCAGAAATATATTGAACATTTCAAGTCGGGGACATCTCTAAACATAGTTGGAAGGTTCCCACAATTAGGAAGAGGATAAAACTTTAGCGGAGGTGCTAAAATAGTTGGCGCACCAAGATCTTGGGTCCCATTTAGATCAATGACCTCATATCATTTTGGGGCCGCAACCATCTCGGGCATTAAAATCCAAAGGGCGTGCCGAAATCAAAACCACGGTTTTGCAGGACGGCTATGTCACAAGAGGCGGTGCATTTTGGGCCCAAAAGTAGTGTGGGTCCAAACCGCTTTCAGTGGCCCCGAAATCACATGCTCTTATACAACGCCATATAAAACAACAACATGTAGCTGCCCCTTAATAGTCAAATCAAATCTCGATCCCGAGAAGGGTTCATCCAATGAATGAGGATTGACTTTTACAACTACCTTCTTATTCAGCGCCCAATCCATGAGGGGCACATGGTCATCTGCTAATCATCCAACCACGCTCCAATCCTGAGAAGGATTCAGTTAATGAGCAAGGACTGGTAGCTAAAACCTCAGCTTAGTCCATAAATGGAAAGCATGGAAATTATAGCTAAGGGGATAGAGCTGTCATCCCAAGGTACAACGATGGACGGTTTTTCCTACATGCCCATGCTAATATGAGTTTGTGTCTGATAGAGGAATACACACATAGTCTGACAAAAGGCTGCACAAACGTAAGGATTTGAATGCGATGACTAGATCACCCTCTTGACACTTGTGAACTGGTTCGATTATAAATAGATCAGTTCAATATTTTGTTAAGGTCGTTGAATGGTTGAGCAGAGCTCCCTATTTTGTAATATTTGATAATAGAGTTGTTCCCTGGTTTTGTATGATACTTGAGACTTTCGCATTAATAAAAGTCATATTCTTTCATCTCATTGTTTAAATTGTTCTGAAACACTCGTGCATGGAGGATCCAGATGAGGGTTTTGGTTTTATTGTAATGTAGGTTTGATTATAATGCTGATGTAACCTGTTCCAGTACTTTCCCTTTGTTATCTTATTTCCCCTTATGCTGAAATTCTCGTGGATGGAGGATAAAGATGAGTTATTGTCGTTGCATGGTAATGGACGTTTTATTATCATGTTGTTGTGACATATTTCAGTGTATGAAACTTGAGTTCAAGAGTGCTATTGTTCCTGAGATTTTCTTCACGAAGCTACTTGAAGGTCGGATGCTCATGGCAGACTTTTCCACCTTTCTCACTAAGTCTTCCTTCTGCTCACCCTTAAACTAAAACCACTGACTAAAGTTAATGAGGACATCATTTTCCTATGCATTTCTTGTCTAGTCACTATGTTAAATCATTTTTGTACCGATTTTTGTCCATTCGACCTCCATTCATAAACCTACCTCCACAAACATTTTAATGGGTATTGGGCTTATCGTCTTGCAATCTGAGGATGACTCTCAGTGCTAACAGGTTTGAGAGGAAATAGCCATTAGAAACACCAGATAAAATATACCAAAAGAAATCCCTTAAAATAATTTATTCAATGGCATTGATCTGGTAACAATCTGAGCACCCTATGAAAAGTTATGAACTCTGCAGCCCCATCATTGTCACAAAAAACCCGAAAACAATAACTGATTTAAAATCAGCGATATCTTCACTTCCAGAGCTCTAATTTCGACGATTTTGTTTTTAAAATTGGGTGAAATTGTGAGAGTAACTCATATATGCAATTTTGTTTTTGAAAAATTCAGTCTTAGATGCTACAAAAATCAGAAAAATCAGGCGGTCGTCTATGGAAAAAAAACCCTAAAAATTGCATATTTTAAAATGCAAATAACTTGACTTCCCAGACTCCGTTTTAGAAGATTTGTTTTTAAATTGGGTGTTGTTCTGAGAGGAATTTATATATACAATCACTTATTTCAAATTTTGCACCAAAACATACATAAATCATTTGTAATGTCACAACCCTCTTTTTTTCTGAAAAAAATTAATATGCAAAAAATAAAAATATTTTCCCACACTTCCAGCCAAGGAAATTTCTCTGATACCACTTGTTAAGAATAAAATAATTGCATACAGAAACACCACAAATATTTATATAACAATATATAAGAACCACACTTTATTATATCAAACCCTTGAGGTAGGGAAACACCATACAATGGATCTTATTAGGGAAGGCATCCTCTGCTTTTCACTTGCCTCTTCGAGGGGGCTTCCTCCTATTGAGCTATCACTCCAAATACAATACTTCTCTTCATATCCCATTACATTTCTTGAACCCCTTTATATAGTGATACCATCACCTAATAACATTATAGAGGAGGAATCTTCTAGAAGTAGAACCTTCTAAGAAGTCCTGTTACATTTATTATATCTAACTACCCATTTATTGTATCTAACTATCATAGTGGGCCTTATTTAATAATATAGTGGAACTATTCCACCTTACATTGAATGGCCTCCACTATTATCATTATGGGCCCTATGGTTCCCCTCACTACCTCTCTAGCTACCTAACATTTTCAAAAACTGGTTGTAGAAATAACTTTATAAAATAACGGCTTTTCCAAAAAAACCCTGAAAAACTGTTGAATTTAAAATGATCATAACTTTACTATGTTAGGTAGATAGATAGGTAGTGGGGGCAGAGGGACCATAATGATAATAGTGGAGGCCATTCAATGTAAGGTGAACTAGGTCCACTATATTATTAAATAAGGCCCACTATGATAGTTAGATGTAATAAATGGGTAGTTAGATATAATAAATGTAAAATGACTTCCTACTTCTAGATGATTCCTCCTCTAGAATGTTATTAGGTGATGGTAGAACATTATGAAAGGGGTTCAGGAAATGTAATGGGACATGGCGAGAAGTATTGTATTTGGAGAAGTAGCTCAATAGGAGGAAGTTCCCTCGAAGAGGCAAGTGAACATGAGATGATCCCTTCCATAATAGTATCCATTGTATGGTGTTTCCCTACCTCAAGGGTTTGATATAATAAAGTGTGGTTATTTTATATTGTTCTCTGAATCTTTTTGGAGTTTTTGTATGCAAGTATTTGGTTCTTAACAAAGGATGTATATCACATAAGCGTAGAAAGTGCGCAAAACAATTATTTCTACTGTAATATCACAAATCCACATGAAATGCAAGTCCTAGAAGAAATTGTGAAAGGTTGAAAACATAAATGCATAGAAATATTGAAGGAAAAAGGGATCAACGATGCAAAATAAATCACAGAATTGATTGAGTCTACCAGGAGTGTGCGCAGAACAAGAGAATAACCTATGACGTAGTTCAGAAGTAAAGTAGACCGTGACAAATTCACTTGTCTGTGATTGCAGAGTGAATCAATGAATGTTTATGTTTCATGTCAATGAAGGATGTGCAAAGATCACAGGGTTCCTTGAGAAAAGTGACGAGTGATAGGGTGGACTATGACGAGACGAGTTTATCCATGCAGTAGAAACTTTGTAAACCATAACGTGAACTACTGTGACAATGAATGATTTGGTAAAACAAGAAATATTTGGTTTGTTTGAGTTAGTCAAAATGTCCGAAACAAAAGTTTGTCTACATATAAATAACTATGTGGATCATCGAACACTTGTTGTTGTGACTCCCCCCACACAAAATTTTCCTTGCTAACACCCTTGGTTACTTGGATGAGGGCCCATGCAATATGGGAGAATCCCAACACGAACCTGCTATAGAAGTTGGAAAGTACTAAGAAACTCCAAAGTTCAGTCAATGTGGTCGGGGCTAGCTAGTCAAAAATGACTTGGCTCTTGGCTAGATCCACATGTACATCATGCTCATAAAAAATGTAGCCTAGTTATTGGACCATGTTCATGTCGAAGGAGCATTTTTCCAAGTTAGCATATATCTTGTGCTACTGAAGAGTGTGAAGGACCTACTGAATATGTTGTAAGTGTTCTACCTAAGTCTTGTTGAAGATGAGCATGTCAAGTATGTCATCCAGACATACCACCACAAAACAATTGGTGAAGGGCTGCAATTTATCATCCATCAACTTCATGAAATTTGTTGGAGCATTTTTTAAACCAAATGGCATGATTAGCCATTCAAAAAGATCTTCTTTGGACTTGAAAGTAGTCTTCCATACATCAGTCTATTTTATTGGGACCTGGTGGTAGCTGGACTTCATATCAATCTTACTGAAGTACTTGGCCCCATTGAGTTGGTCAACAAGATCATCAATTCAGTAAATTATGTGCCAATTTATAACTGTGATTTTGTTTAGGGACCTGTAGTCAATATAGAGTAGCCAGGTCCCATCTTTCTTCTATGCAAGTACAATTGGACTTCTGCAGGGTGGGGAGCTAGGTCAAATATGCCAATTTTGAATAAACTCTTGGATCTAACACTTTCTTTCCTCATTTTCCATCAGAGAGAAGTGATATATAGGCCCTTTGGGTAGCGGTGCACTAGGGGTTAGATTGATTTAATGATTGACCTGACAGTGCAACAATACCCGATGGGTGAGGAGAATATGTCTTTGTATTCTTCCATGACCTTGTCCACCTACTTTTACTACGTGGAGAGGCCCTATGTAGAAGCCATGGATGTGTCAACGACCTTCTGTTCACTTTGAGAGAGAACCATGAAGAACACAATTTTTTCATTCTGGGAAGTGGCCTTCCTACATTTCTTAGCATATATCAAAGAATGGAATTATGTGGAGCTACCTTTGGTATCTTGTACAATTGTCTACCCAAAGTAATAATAACACTACGAGGTCTAGACTCGTATACAACATGATGTTTCCACATGTATGTTTGGCCTAAATGAAAATCACAAACTTCAAGGGGGGTAATATAACATAATACCTCATCCTTGAAGGGCCTAATGTCATAGGGTAGGTGACACCGTTGGCCAACACGAAGATCTCTCTCTTTGCGGATCCACATGATGGTGTAGGGTTGTAGGTGTGGTATCATTGGAGGGTACAACCTCTTAATGACCTCTGCTGAGATTAGGTTCTTTTGTCTCTCTCTACTAACAATGAATTGCAACGGGGTACCCTTCACCCACATTTGTGAGTGAAAAATGTGCTCACCCTCCTCTGATTCTTCTAGTTCACTTGGTTGGACCTTATTGGTAGTGATAGTGGCACTGGGATTTGCATCAATGATCCACTTTCCCTTGTTTGGATTTGATTCAGAGTAAAAAATTACCTTTGACTCTAAGTCTTTCAACTCGGCCACCAACAACTTCTTCGAGTGACATTCATTGATGTTATGCTAGGGTATTTTATGTAATTCATACCACTTCCCAGTTTCTTTATTCATCTTCACATTACCCCTTTTTGTTTGCAATTTGGACTGGTTTTACTCAAGGTGTAATGTCCCCCGGCTGGGTAATGCTTCATAAGAAACCTTTGCTTTTCCTTTACTGCACTGATACCATTTATGTGCCATTCCCGGCCTTAAACAACAGGTCAGGAAATGCCACCGAGTAAATTTGCAGAAATAATTACATATAAAACTTAACCAAAAGATAGAGATAACATCTGATATTCACACATATAAATATATATCTATTTAATGCAATTAAACAGACGACAATATCCTACTCATACACATGTTCATGCGGAACCAACATTAACACCTACATGCAACATATATATACATGGATTACTCATTAATTATAATGAAAATACAAATACACAACATAAAACGAACAAAGAATTGGTACGTATGTTTTAATAGGTGACCACCAACTACATGAAAACCTTCCACAAACCTCCCAGCCTTAGACCGAGCTTCTCATCATGCTCAGTAGTGAGTCACCCCCGAGCTGGGACTAAACTTCACCGAGCAAGGGAATTCTAGTTGGTTTGGCAAGGAAAACAAGGAAGTTGCACAGAATAATAGGAAAGATATTTTATCCTAGGAGCCACTTACGCCCACAACCCACAGACCCTCATTCCCCGCATGCATGCTCCACCCCATGAGGGTACACCTTTACTAATACAAGTCCATCGAATACTACACCTCCCTTACCTTGGGCTTCAACAATAGGCTGGACCAAAAGTATCAGAGTACTGTAGCTGCTACGAGACTCCCTTCAGGAGAAATCACTTCCCAACAAACTCTCTCATTTAGGAGAGTTTCTCACATGCCTGACAACCTGCTTCTTCAATTCATCTCCTAAGCAGTACAACAACATCACTCAACTAACACACGGGTGACGACAACAACAAAAAATGGGTATGGACACTGAAAGTGATAATACATAGCACGACTCAGGTGAATACAAATGCTTCAGGCTTCACAGGAAAAACATGTTAGAAAAACAGGACCGCGGAGCAATAAAATAAAACAAATGCAGAGACAAAACACAGAAGACACACAATATAAGAGAGACATAGATTTACGTGGTTCACCCAGTGTGGGCTACGTCCACCAGAGAAATTGCCAGGTCCTTTGTTTATTATTATCCAACAAATGAAGGGATACAACCTACAGCAAAACCCGTTGTAACTTCCTCTTCTTTCTCTCACAGTCTCCTCTCTCAGAATACAATATTCACCATCATCCATAGCCGCAATACATTTCCCTCATAAAAGAGGGTTGCCTTCTAGGGCAAAAAACCCTAACATAATCTCTACCGTTAGATCTACAACCTTATAATGAATGGTCCAGATTTACAATGAAATTACAATATACTTTTACAAGGCAATTTTTGCTTCAGGGGCTTCGCTCCTGAACCCCCGCTGGGGGCCCACTTTCCCCCAGACCCCCCAGCCAGGGGGATAGCCCCCCCAGACCCCGCAGAGGGGGTACCCCCCCTCTGCACTCCCCCACGTGGAAGAGTGTACATACTTATGGGGTGTAAATACTTCATGGGGTATAAACATGGCTGAAAGTAAGGACCTCTGAATCAGGAAGATAATCAGGCTCCACAACCAACAAAACACACAGGACAATGTCCAGTAACTGCAGGTTATAATTGTGTATGCATCAGTGGGGAGTGTGGCTCTCTTCCAGGGTGTCTAACCTTGCGAGAGTACAAATGAAATGGTGAAGGATATGTGATAGTCATGAGAATCATGAGACTCATGAGCATGGTGAGTGAACCCCCGAACGAGCTGACTTGTGCACCTAAAATTACATGCGCTCAGGTTGAAACATGTCTCCCTAAAGCCACATGAGTTCCACTTAAAAATCATCCCCCCTTTCCCTGAGGAACTTAGGATAACATGGTTATATCAAACCTTAGCTTCTAGGAAATAATAATATAATATTATTCCTTTAGAGGTAAGACCTCTATCTTAGCTCCTCTTTCAAGACACTTAGCCCCTTCCTCTCCTAGTGGAGCTTAGTCCCCCATAACTCTTTCTTTGTGGAGGGTCTACACACAACAGTGTAATTTTATTAATGATATGTGTGTATTTACATATACAAAATCAAGCTCATTGGCCTTAGCATCTGGATCACCAGCCTAATAAACACATAAGTCTCTTAGCTTATAACCACTCAGCTCACCAACCTATAATCATAATTATAATTCAACAGGGGCTCGGCCTTGGGGTGTTACAATCCCCTCCCCTTATTTTTTCACTGTCCTTAGTGCAACTCTTTACACAACAACAAGAAGATTTCCAAAATATTCAAAAAGATGTGGGTACTCTACCCACATAGCATCTTCATGCTCCCATGTTCCATCCTTAGGACTGTACCAGGTCCATTGAACCTTTACAAGCATTACAACTCAATTTTGGATTTGATTTCTCTTCCAGTCTAGTATGCACACATGTTTCGCTTGCAAAGCACCTTCTTTTTCCACCTGGATCACATTCCAATCAATCACATGATGAGCATCAGGTATATATTTCTTAAGAAATGATACATGAAATACATTATGAACAATCATGGACGTAGGAAATGCAAGCATATAAGCTACTGGTCCAATCCTTTCTAGGATTTCAAACGATCAACAAAATCTGGCTACCAACTTGGAACAACTTCCTAGCTTCAGGGAACTTCTGTTGGCTTTCACCTTCAGGAAAACATGGTCACCCACTTTAAACTCTTTGTGGTTTCTTCCTTTGTCTGCTTAACTTTTCTGTCTATTTTGGGCAGCCTTCAAATTCTGTTTAATCTTCAACATTTTCTCTTCCATTTCCTTGAGCAACTCCAGCCCAACCACTTCCCTATCAGGTGGATTGTCCAACTTATTGGGGTGTTGCACTTTCTGCCATAAAGTGCTTCAAACAGGTTGATCTTCAACGATGCTTGATACCCATTGTTGTAGGAAAATTATACCAAGTGTAGATAATCTTCCCATTTAGATGGTTTGTCCATCACATACATCCTTAGCATGTCTTCTATCACTTGGTTTACTCTTTTTGTTTGTCCATATGACTCAGGGTGATAGGTTGTGCTGAAGTTTAGGTTCATTCCAAACCCCTCAAATATTCCTCTCTAGAACTTTGAGGTAAAATTTGGGTCTCTGTCAGACACAATTGTCTTGGGTACGCCATGAAAGCGTGCTAATTCCCTCATATAAATATCAACAACATTATTTGCCTTTTGAGTAGTCTTCAATGGAATAAAATGGGCAGCTTTAGTAAGCTTGTCCACTACTACCATGATTGCATCATGCTACTTGCTTGTTTTGGGAAATCCTATGATGAAATCCATGGTCACCACTTCCCACTTCCACTCAGGGATGGTTAACGGATGTAAAGAACCAACTGGGTGTTTATGCTCAACCTTTACCTTTTGACATTCCAATCCTTTGGCAATAAATTCAACAACTGCCTTCTTCATGCCTAGCCAATAATATTGCCTTTTGATTGCTGAAATTGTTTTATGATATCCTGGGTGTCCTGCATAAGGCACATTGTGCATTTGTTTTAAAATAACACTCTTCAATTCAGAAGAGTTGGGTACATAAACTTTTTTTCTGTACAAGAGAATTCCATCCATTCCCAATTCGAAATATTCAGCCTTCTGTTGCATTTTACCTTGCTGCAATTTTGTTACCAATTCTATGTACTGCGAATCAACTTTTGCAGCCTTAGATATTCTACCTTGAAGATCCGTCTGATACATGTTGATGGTTGTAACATGTAGTTCATGCACTCTCCTGTTGAGTGCATCAACCATTTTGTTCTCCTTTCCTTTGATGTGCTTGATATAAAAGCCATATTCACAGAGGAATCCCAACCATCTTCTCTGCCTAGCATTCAATCTAGGCTGATCAAACAAATACTTTAGACCATGATGGTCTATCCTAAGCTCAAACCTCTTTCCCATGAGGTAATGTCTGCATTTCTTTAGAGCCTGTACAATGGTTTCCAACTCCAAATCATGAGTGGCGTAGATCCTTTCATTCTCCTTCAATTCCCTTGATTCAAAACATATCACAAACCCATTCTGGCTAAGGACTCCTCCTAGTCCTTCTTTACATGCATCTGTGCAAACCACAAAATATTCATTCAGATATGCAATCTTCAGAATTGGATCACTAGTTAATAGTTTCTTCAATTGTTGGAATCTTCTTTCACATTATTCTTTCCATTGAAATTTCTTCCTCTTCCTTTGCAAGGAAGTGATGGGGTGAGCTATTCTCGAAAATCCTACAATGAACCTTCTATAGTAGCCAACTAGACCCATGAAGGATTTGAATTCTGTTACATTTTTAGGTGCTTTCCACCCTTTAATGGACTCAATATTTTCAGTGTCCACGACTATCCCTTCTTCCTATATGATATGCCCCAAATAGTGAATTCTTTTTTGATAAAATGAGCACTTGCTCAATTTGGCATACAACTGATTCTCTCTTAGAACTTGCAACACCATCCTCAAATGATGCTCATTCTCTTCTTTTGACTTGGAATATACAAGGATTTCATCCAAAAAGACAATGACAAACTTGCCCAAATATTCCCGGAAAATGCCATTCATTAAGCACATAAAAACAATGGGTGCATTTGATAACCCAAATGGCACCACTGTGAACTCATAATGACCATACCTTGTTCTGAAGGTAGTCTTGCTGATTTATTCCTCTTTAATCCTTACTTGATGGTAACTTGACCTGAGATCTATCTCTAAAAATATCTTTGCATCCTTCAATTGATCAAAGAGATCATCAATCCTTGGTAAGAGATAATTGTTCTTTATAGTCACTTTGTTCAAATGTCTGAAATCAATGCACAAACTCATTGTTCCATATTTCTTCTTTACGAACAAGACTGGGGCACCCCAAGGGGATATACTTGGGTAGATATACCCCTTCTTCAGAATCTCTTCAAGCTGCATTTGCAGTTCCTTCAGCTCTGGTGTACTCATTCTGTAAGGAGTCTTTGACCGAGGCTACTCCAGGCATCAAATTTATAGAGAAATCAATATCTCTATTTGGAGGTAGTCCTGGTACCTCCTTGAACACATATTCAAAATCTTTCAGGATTGCATGGTCCTCCAGAATATTCACCTTATCCTTAGATGCTTCCTCCATATGAGCTGCAAATATTTGACAACCTTTCCTGTAGCATTTCTTCAGCTGCATTGCTGAAATTTCTCTAATAGCAACTTCCCTGGGAATTCCTTGTACTGCTCTCCAATCTCCTTCCTCATCTAAGAAAGTAAATGCCTTGTTATGGCAGTCTAAAATGGCATGGTGTTGGTCCAACTAGTCCATACCAATTAGGAAATCATATGATCCTAAAGTAAATATATTCATATTTTCCTTGGTACTTAGTCCATTCATTCCCACTCGACATGATTTAACTGACTCAACAACATTCCTCTTGGCTCTTGTAGCCAGTTGTACCAGCCAAGATTTCTCATGCTTGCTTCTCGGCAAGCATAATCTTTCCAAAAATTTAGGATCTATGTAACTATGACTAGCTCCTGAGTCTATTAAAATAGTAAAGGCATGGTTATTGATCATACCTTCAACTTCAATCATGTGTGATTTAAACTCAGCTTGTTTGTTGTTCAGGGCTACATAAATTCTTGGTACTCTCCTGCCCATGCCCTCTACTATTTCATCTTGCTGAACATTGTGAACAACTCTCATCTTGTCCTTTCTGTGAGGATAATCTCTATAACTATGATCTCCTTTACAACCACAACATTCCATAGGTGTCTGCTTTGGTCTTTTCCCAACTACTTCAGCCATTCTGGGCTCTCTCAAAACCAGTTTTACTTGAGGATTGTTCCTGAAAAATGGTGGTTTGTTTCTCTTTTGCCTTTGTTCCCTCTTAAACTTCTTCTTGTCTTCCCAATATTTTTGAAAAGTAGACTTCTCTTTTTGCTAATCATATAAGCATTTTTCTCTCCTTATGGTTTCTTCCATAGTTTTAGGATCATCATACTAGATCTTTTCATTGATGGAAGATGGCATCCCACTCAGATACCTTTGAATGTTAACTGTCTCATCCTTGATGAAGGGAACAAACTTCAACAACTCTAAGAATCTTCTTTCATACTCATAAATGGATAGACTTCCTAGCTTGAGTTCAAAGAACTCTTTCATTTTCTTGTCATAATACCTCTTAGTTAGGTACTTCCTTTCAAAATGTCTCTTGAATTCCCTCCATTTAAAATTATTCTCTCTGACGTGTTGTACTTGCACAAGTTGATCCCACCATGCGGATGCCTTCCCTTTGATTTGATAGATGGAAATTATTCCTTCCGCATGAGAAGAATAATTATGCAATTGAAAATAATTTCTCATGCCCAACATCCATGTCTCTACATCTTCATCCTTATTGTGCTCCCTATCAAACGTAGGAGGTTTTATTTTGTTCATTTCCCCTTGTAGCTCATCTTCCCTAGACCTCTTATGCTTCCTAATAGGGGATGGAATTGAGTTGTTGTGTGCTCTCTTATTGGAATGCCTCGAAGAGTCTTGGTGATGTTAGATAATACTTCTTGTTCTTCTGGGACTTCTTGATTTTCTTGAGCCACTCTCCTTATCCAATTTCTTTTCTATTATTTCCAGGATCTGCATCAACTTCACATTGAATTCTCCCTGTTGCTCCCTGGATTTCATGAACTTTTTGTTATCTCCTCGGTGAGTTTGTACATATATCTTCAACTTTAATGATTTTTGTCATGTTCTCTTCGTTATCTATCTCTTCTCCATGCCCATTGGAGTTCGATCCTTCAACTCCAAAATGGACATCCATTCCTCTAACTTCATCCTCCAAACTATGAGCATCATGTGCCTCCTCCATGCTCTGCACTATGCAACAAATCGGTTCGGCTCGGAAATTGTTAAATCTGCAAAAATGTGCAGTGAACCGGATTTTTGTTAGGCTATCAGTCTTTAATAATTTTCCATAGGAACTTAAACAATCTGATTCAACATAAAGAATATCAGAATCCATTTTTGGTGGGTTTGCGTCGATCAAGAATCCCCACGATTATATCTCTAAGCCCCATTCTATTCTGTAACAATTCACCATTCAACGCTAGCCTCTTTTCTTCAGCCCTTAGTTCTCATGTGACCATGGTTGTGACCCAACACTTATGATTTGGGTGCTTATCCGGAACCCTGAAACTTCGGGCTTTGGGCTTCAACATATTTCAATGCACATCACAATAATTCTCTCGGAGTGTCGGATTGGTGAACTCACGAAGTAGGGTGGATCAATAGTCCACGTATCCCAGCATCTAATGACTGATAATCACTATGGAACTCTAGACTTTGGGTTTTTGAGACTTTAGAGCTTTGGGGCTATGGGACTTCGGATGATTCCACCTTTTCTCAAACCAAAACTCTCGAACCGTGAGTCTTCGTGTACTTCCACGTTACCCCCATGAAGTTATCGCATCACTTTACTTTGGTATAACAGAAATTTAGAGTTTCTTCCTCCCATTCCATCACAATCCATTTCTTCTAGAGTTTCTAGTCTCCGGACTTCACGATCTAGTGAGACGCGTCCACTAGGGCCCACAATTTCTATGCTTGAACTAAAAGATACTAAAAATTCACATCAAACTTTATACTTTTCAAATTCTGAGGACATGGGTTGGTGGTTTTGGAGTAACCCGTTGATCGTTCTGCAATTGTCCCCATGATAACACGTACCCCTTCTGGGAAACTGTGGTTTGGATTGCGGGACCGCCTTGTAGATTTATCTATCATGCATCTTCAATCTCCACAATTCCTCCCAACCCTCGATCTTGATAGATCATGACCAAGTTAATGCGGGCCCAATCCAACTAACTTCTTCGCCAAGTTTAACTACTTTCTGCCACTTCCAGGAGTGCTACATGGTAGTACACATGAAGCTGATAGATGTTTCAATCAGGCGAGTGATAATGTCACATTCTAACTACATTTAAATCGTACAATGGTTCTTAACTCACTAACATGTGGCACACATCCCATGTGTCCATGTCATCCTTAGTTATGTTAGCAAGTCACGTCACTTCAGGACTTCGGGATTCAAAATATTTCACCTTTTCATATCTCATTTCTCCCTAACGTCGAACTCCCAAACTCTCAATTTCCTATCTACTTTGTTGGAAATACTAGAACAACTGAGAGGGGGGGGGTGAATCAGTTGTTTATAAGCTTAAACAATTTTATGCCTTTTAAATAATTATTAAGATTTCTTCATGTGTCATCAACCAATCATACAGCATATGGACAGTAAGAGTA